>JAYESA010000018.1:143123655-143388382 GCA_036927795.1 Iris macrosiphon
AAAAATTTGAATCCATGCAGGCCGCATAGAGCTCATGCACCCCCAAAGTAAAGGCAAGCCACAGAGGAACCACATAGAGCCCATGCTGCCGAGAGGCTCGTCTAGCCTGTAGATCACCCATGCAACCCGAACAGCCAAGGAGTTGGAAGATGCATAAGATCCTTGTCATAGAAATTATGACATGTCTGATACGACATTAATTACGATAAAACTCTTTGAGATCCGTGAAGACGACGGCACAAAAAAGACAAAATATTATATCACATATTGATGGCCCTGTCAGACGAGCCGTGCCACGTGGACACTCGTATGCGACATCGTCATCATGCGGACAAAGTGTCCATCAGACATAGCCCAAACGAGAGCACATATACGGCCAAGACGTTATGCGGCCAACATGTTATGCAACTCCCAGCTTGTAAGATCTTTCTGTTTTAACTGAAAAGATCTTCATACAATCAGTGTTGACTATGTGTCCAGCTAACCAAGTCACGCACACAACGAAGTTGAAAACAACCCCGAGATACTATCAACAGCATATCCTAACCAAGGCCATGTGGCAGCTCGCCCATGGTATGCGGCTACGGTTGCAACCGGATCCTGTTGAAGGAGCCCCATGCGGCCACCAAACAGAGGCATATGCGATACTTATATCCCGTCAACATGACAGTTATAAATAGCAGGGTAGCATGCCCACAAAGACGCCCCCGAACTAGCTACGCATACACAAGCACAAGAGAGAAAGCAAAAAAGAGCATTCACATTTCCCAATCAGACCGTCAGCGGAGTAAATGAGTTGTTGCAGTACTCGATCTCCATCGTCACATTCCCCAGATAAAAAAATATTATACTTAGATCTTTTGTCTAGGATTTCTTTGTACTTCTTTCATTTGTTGTTAAACAAATCAAGTTCACTGGCAAACAAGGTGGTATTACGGCGCTCACTCCCAGTCCATGTAGCTAGTCCTACTATAGGTCCCTCAATACCTCATGATCTGAAGTACGTTTCACATAATTTTCTCTTAGGTCGAATTGGTCCTGGTGGTCCGGCGACCGTTCAAGAAAAATCAAACCTTGTGCACAAGTTGCCCATGACCATGGAAATACATGAACAATTTAGCTATAAACACATGTATGGTACAAGAAACATAAATAAAGTAATGTACATTCTACTTATACAATCGATCATTCTCGCGCTATCGACATACCCATTTAATATTTCAATTGGCGACTCGCAGGTTCCAAACACCCCATGGTCCCGTGGTACCAAACAACATTCCAAAAGTCCTTGGTACCATAATTCAATTGTCCGCTTCTCATATGGAGCCTACCAAATTAAATACCAACAGTTCCGTGGTATTGTACCATAACTGTCCGCTTCTCATACGACTCTCTACTATATAAATTTTATGAATAGATGTACTCAACAGTTATAATCATTCAATATTCTATTATCAGAATTATAACATGCATGGTGACTTCTATTTATCAGTTATAATTTACCAGACATCAACGATCTAAACATGTTGTAAGGCAACAAAAGAATATATTTTATTAAGGACGTGAATGAGTAGAAAAGAACTGCCAGAACCACTCACCTACACAAATTTGCCTATTTGCTCCGACCAAGTCGATATTGTATGATTTCTCAAAAACGCGATTTGACGTGATGCACGATCTTCTTAATGGGTATAACCATACGAATAAGCCATGCTCCGCCAATTACCCAATTCGACCAGATTAAGCAAGGCTGCATCACCGTTCAAATCATGCGATTTTTCGCACAGCTTAGAACCAACAAATCGATACAATCCACGAGAGCAACACAATGTCACCCTTCGCAGTGGGATAATACACTGATCACAAAGAACTCTACATAATACCTTCGTATGAAACCAAGTCTCTTTTGGCCAACAAACCAGTCCAATACACCACTCGGAGTGAGGCATTGCATGCGTCCCTAGCCCGAACGTCTCATAGGAGCTCATGTATGTTATGCCCCGACTCCGTAGAATCTCTAACCGTCCCCCGGGTATGATGTTGTACGAGCGTAAGGCGCGCCCGTACAAGGCCTAGCATATATATATATATATATATATATATATATATATATATATATATATACAACAATAGAGTGTGAAAGTTAAATATTTCAGTTTGATACGAAGAAAAGTTCTTTTTATTGATAATGTACATCTTTGTTACAAACTCTTGACTCAAAAGTAAGGGATGTCGTGCGGGCTTACAAGATGGACGCAAAATGAGATAGTCGTTCCATATATTACATCCCATACTAGAACTTCAAAATATAATAGACACCTTCGGGCGAACCTATCGCCTTTCCTCGGAGCTGCATAAGATGTGTGCACGAGCTCCGGATGATTTGTAAAAGCTTCAAAAGACACGAACGGAGTGCGTCAATCAATGGACCGGTTGGGGGAAGAAGCTTCAGCTCCTCGTCGCGTCGCCTTAGATCGGGGAACCTGCTGCAATGAGGGTCAGTACTTTAAAAAGTACTGGTGAGGGCGAGCTAACCCAACTTAACCAAATCGATACAGTATTCATATGAAGCAAACAAGTTATTGTTGTGGTCTTTCCATCTTGCCTTAGTTCAAGTTACAACATGCAACATACATATATAATGACTGAATAAATGTACCACCGTTCGATGACTTTTTACCTGCAGCGTCGCATCTACCTACACAAGACTTACCATGTTCTGCCCTGCCAAGAAGATATCATTAGCTTGAACAGATAATGCATTAGTATACTGGGTCATGGCACACATTGCCACCGTGGACAATAGCTACAGTAAGACGACGATCCTTGCAGCGCGGGTAGCAAGCCCCACTACAAGTTTCCGCTTTACCCGTGCTAGTCTTTCTAGCGTAGCTATCCGAGTTTCATCCGGAACGAATCGGCCCCAGTGTCCCGAAGACCGTTCATAGGAATTAAACCTTGTGCACAAGTTGTTCGACCAAACGACGTCTAAAATACTAAGCTGGCATATGAATTATTTTCAAGACATCAGAATGAACGTAACTACTTAGCATAGTGCGATTGTATAGTCTACTTGATCAAGTTATCACATTGCAAGATATGTACTACGCATTGAAACAGTTATAGTTGAATAACTTCTAGCTACAACTGAAACATAAGATAGATATATGCACAGCGGACAAGCACGCAACATAAGATCATATAGTGAAGTGGTGTGGCAAGCATAAGTGTTACAAGCTTTCTTCTTATTATCTTGACTCAGTTATTATTAATATGGTATCGTTTGATCAGAATGTACATACGAGTCAGATTGTTAAGAGTGAAGACTTGGAAGAAGGGAGCTAATCGAAAGTAAGGCCACTCACAAGTTGGTGAATCGGAGGAGAGAAAGGGGAGATCTTCAAGACTCCGCTCTCACGTCGCCTACACGATAACCTGCACGCACCAACAGATAATCAATATCTCCTGCCTCGGTCTCCCAGAGTTTGATACGAAATACGAAGATCAAAGAACGAAGACAATAAAATCCATCGAAACTGTTCAAGAAAATGCAAGTCACAAAACCAACAAGAAAGCAACCAAGCGGCATCGAAAATGGGCAAGGAAAACCAGCGCAACGGAAAGGCCCCTCGCGACTCTGCTGCCGAGTCCTTCATTGAGGCACGATCCGCTAAATGTGGGACTTGATTCCGAAGAAACCAATCCATAACGAGTAAAGTATCTTGATTCAATCTGTCCCGATCGAACAATACCAAGTATTTCTTAGTCGCGCTCTCCGAACAGGGGGAACGGGGCACTACAATGTACGACCACCCCTCCGACAACTTTGCTATCATCCGCGAGGGAGGACAGAACGTGGACGTCTCTGTCGTCCACAGCGGGTCATCCATCTATAAGACCTAGCCCGAGCAAATAGTGAATTGTAAAAATATGCAAGTTTTGCTTGATTTTAGTTGGCCAAAAAATTGTTATATGAGCCTACAAATCAGACTCAAATCAGTCTAAAATAGAAATCTACTTGAATCCACTCTCTACATCTAATTTTGCTTTATTTGAAAATAATTTTTTACTATCTCTATTTTTGTTGGATTTCGGTGATTCACAAATCTGTAATTCAAGATTGCGGTTTCACTACACCTAATTTTGGTGTATTCTAGAATCACGAAATTTGACTACACCTAATTTTAAGTGATTTCATATTCAAACAAAATCTGGATGAAATCAAGCTTCCACTACAACCATGTTATTGTAAATGTAAACAAACAATTTATAGTCAATGTAAAACACATAATAAGTAGAATAATATACTCAGCAGAATATTAGAAGAAGATCTAAGAAAATTACGAATTAAAAGAAAACAGTAGTGAGAAAACCAATAGAGCAAAAGAATAGCACAAATAAATTAGATACAAATATAATTCGAATAAGCCACCTGCAAAAACTTGAACAATTGATGTTCACAGCGACAAAATGCAAGAACCAATCTACGATTCAATAGCCATCATTATGCATCTATAGAAAACAACTCAAATAATATAAAAAATTACCAATATTTTTTTTTAATAGAAATCAAAGGTTCTTGTCCCAAAAACAACAATACCAAACTTAAATAGTAGGAATATACTATGACTACAACCAAATGCCTAAAACCCTCTTACAACTGTCATGTGGTATTTGTTCGTTGGAGGAGAAGGGAGAGGTGGGATATGGTGGCTCTGCGGATGGTCTCTACGTGACCGAAACATCACGTAACGGTCGTTCATTGAATGAGAGGTGGGGTCGGAGGTAGCCCACGTAATAGGAAGAATGAGAGAGTTGTAAGAAGGTTGTAAGCATTTGGTAGTAAACTTAGCATTATTGTAAATAGTAACCATCCCTATCTAGCCTGACGGAACTATGATCCTTGTGCAAATTTTTCTGCTGACATATTATTGAAGGCTTCAATGATTTTTGAAGACACCATAACATAAAATAAAATAAAAAAACATAAAAAAAAACAGAGCAAACTAAACAACACCTACCCATAAATAACCCTTCGGTATAGCCAACTAATCTTCTCTCTCTCTCTCTCTCTCTCTCTCTCTCTCTATATATATATATATATATATATATATATATATATATATATATATATATATATATTATAAAATGAGTTTAAAAATAATTCGTCTAATTCGTATGTATATTTTTAATTAATTAAAAAAATTATAGAACAAAATAATTATAAAACTAACTTTTAATCTGAATTAAAAATTGTCTAAATAAGCCGTCACAATTAAAATTAGAAAAAAAATATCACAACTAATAGCTTAACTACCTGATTATCTAACTACATACACACATCTCTATCTTTACTCTTATAGTGAGGATTGAAAACGGTTCAAAATTGAACTGTCTAAGCCGAACCTAAACCTCCCTACTTAACCATGTGAGCTAGAAGAGGTGTTTGACTACAGTTATATAATATTAGGTAGTTAACCAATTAGTTAAAATTTATTTATTTTTAATTACGTGAGGATATACGTACGGCTTAGACGGTTTACCTTTTCAAGAATTTTTATAAGGAGTAGAGATATATCCATAAAAAAAATTATAATTAAAATATAATCCAATTGTAATTAAAAAAAAAATATATATATATATATATATATATATAACAAATTTTAATTTAAATATATTTAAATATTTAAATTAATCTACAATAATATTAGATTTTTTATTTTTATTTTACGTGTAACACATATGAATTTACTAGCTAGTATCAATAATAAATTCTAATTTATATATAAATGTATATATAACAAATTATAATTAAAATATACATATATAACAAAAAAAATTATTTGTTGCACATGAATTTTTTTTTTTGCCAAATAGAAAGGACTTTATTAAGAAATTGCTGATATGAAGCTCATATCATGACTGATATGAGTGCTACTACATTAGCATTCTTTGGAGCATACTTAAAACAGATAACCGTTGTTATGGTTGAGAACAGATCTTCCTTCTTCGATGACATGACATGTCCAACCTTCCAAAGAGTGTACATTTTTTGATGGTTAATTGCAATTGCGTTAGAATTTTGTAGTCGCCCTCAATAAAAGTCACATTCAGAATGCATCTTGGTATCTCCCGTACTCGTCCCGAAGAACTGCTGTCCCCAATAGTTGTAAACGTTCTGTTCCAATTGCAACTGCGTTTGCAAAAAAGAACATATTTTTGGTTCTTTAGTTCGGTAATCTAGAAGGAGTTATAATCAGCTAATATATTATATTTTTATATAGTTCTTCGTTGGATCGAGGTATATCATTGAAAAAAAAATTGTGGGAACTCCTGATCTCGATTTCAACTTATTGTTCTACCATCTTTGATTAAGCCTCGGAACTAACAGTAGTCGAGAAAAGCTCCGTCAAAATTAATCTTGTAAGTGTTCGACGGAGGAGCATGCCAATGTTCATCTGAGGCCAAGTTCGGAAGAATGTTGGCTTCAGCTTTCCTGGGTGGTGCAAACCTCCTGGTATTTGTTCTACAAAGAGCACATGAATTCACTAGTACAATTAAAACATGCAATAGATAGTAAACATAATTGTTGGCCCACCACTAACAAAAACATTACAATACTATTAGAGCTAGCCAAACAACCACAAAAAGAACACACAAGAAATGATATGACGGAAAATACATGAACTCCTGGATGTCAATTGTTCCTTTTTCCGTCATTGGTATAGAAGAGCTAAAAAATGGCTCCTCTCTCCATAAAACAATTAATGAAATACACTGATTACCTTCACTTTAAACAATTAAGTTAATTTTTGTTCATCCACCAAAATTAGAATGTATGTTTACCCTACAATCAAATGTAGCCATAAATTTTCACAATTTAATAAAGAACTACAAATTCTCACAATCCAATAAAGAAATATAAATTCAATAATAAATAACTACAAATTCTCACAATCTAATATACCCTTAGAGAAGGTGATAGATGCACACTTCAATCTTTGCATTAGACATTTGCTACAATGTAGAAGAGTAATCTAAATAATAATTGTGACAGACTGTTTACATAATAGAAACCTTCATAAACAGAACAAATTATGTATCTGATGAATATAAAAGCGACATTTCCAATCAAAGAAAGCAAGTTTGCACTACTAAAAGAAACCCAACAAATAATTACAAGAAACCAACATGATCTCCATCATCTTCTCAGCAACATGCTGTCCATCATCTTCTCAGAAAGCTTCCAATCTAGACAATCCATCTGAACAAGATCAACAAAAGAATAACAAAATTATCAAAAATTGACTAAAATCAATCATTTTTCTATGTAAATTCTAAGATTGAACCCTAACTGATGGACAGCATGTTTCTTCATTGTTTTTCCATGTAAATTCTAAGATTGAACCCTAATTGTTACATTAAAACAAGAACTGTTACATTAAATCCCACATAATAACAAAATATTAGAGATTTAATCCAAGAACTGTTACATCAAATCATAAGCTAAAATTTATAAAATAATTAACAAAAAAGTCCAATTTTATCTCTTAAAATTACGTTATAAAAATTCAAATTAAAATTTACAAAAAAATTAACAAAAAAGTGATGATATTTAAAGTACTAGAGGTGAAATAAAAATTCAAACTACTTTTGCAATACTTATTCGGCGATCATTGATTTCAAGAAGCGAATTACCATCAAGGAGCGGGAAGGCCAATCGTGAAAAAAAGGTTGAAGTAGAGAGGACTGTGCACTTTGGTCTTCCCATTCAATACCTTCCCACCACTCTCTCTCACCAACAATCTCCCTCAATCTGCTACAGTTGTTGTTATTGAACGGGAGCCTCTTCAACTCTTTGCACCTCAGCACATCAAGCAATTCCAGAGAAGGAAAATTGACAGCAGCAGCAGCATGGTTGTCACATATCATCGCTAACTTGGGTAGGTCAAACAAATACAACTCTCTAAGTCTTGGGAATGTTGGCTTTGTTACTTCTAATTCCCTTTCTTCTTCCCCTCCTCCGCCGATGACCACCAACTGCTCCATTCCATTACAATGAAATAGATATAAATTCTCAAGGCAGGGGAGATGCAAAACCCACGTAATATCTTTCAATCCATGGCAACATTTTATATATAGACTTCGAAGCCTCTGAAAGCACTCGCTGGGGGGCACTACACTCCTCCTCCATACTATCTCCGTCAAGTTTTCAAGTTCTCTTAGCACTAGCGACTCAAGTCTTGGAAGATGAACGTCAACAAGTTCCCTTATGCTATGGCAATTAATAAACTGCAACTTCCGGAGGCTTAGCAGATGAAGGAGATTGATGGATGTGGTTGATGAATCTCCCTCCATGTAGTCTTCTATATTCAGGTACAGTATGGGCACGCGAGAGAGCTGTTGGAGAGCATGTTCTGACGTGATCTTCATTCCAACACCTTTCAACAACGGTAAACGTACCAACTCATCGGTCTCTACAGACCCATCAGGATATAGATCTAGATACACCAGTTTCTCAAGTCTTCCAATTATTCCCCTAATTACTTTGACTTCTCTCCTTGTATGTCGGACAAGCAGGTACTTCAAGTTTATCAGTTGTCCCAATTCTTCTGGCAATGACGAGATGTCTGTAAATGATAGATTTAGGTATCTTAGTTGGACCAAACAACAAATTTCTTTCGAAATCTCCTTGATCATATTACTGGACAGATCCAAATAAGTAAGATTTGGCATGCAAGTGAAAAAGCCTTTTGGGATCAAAGTAAACGAATAATTTTCTTGTAGGAGTAAAATCGAAAGATTATGACGAGTAAGAAGATGAGAGGGCAAGTCTTTTATGTCATTTTTCATTAGTGAAACCCGTTCTGCTGCTACCCAGTTGGCGACTACTTCTCTTGGTACCTCTTCTAGTCCAGCTCCTGCTTTAACTAGCCATTTGTTTTTGTTCGTCCCACTATCACATGCTATCCATAACGCTAAATCGCGGATTACGTCATGCACTTTAATTACATCACCATTGTCTTGAATAGGCTGCAACAAACTTGCTACAATAAGGCTTCCAATTAGAGAATCTCCTTCGTCATAAGCTTCTTTGATGTCCTCAAAACCATCAATCAAACCAAGTCCCATCCAACACATTATTAGCTTCTCTTTCTTAATTTCATAATCTTCCGGCCACAAAGAGCAACACAAGAAACACTTTCTCATTTTATCATCTTGCAAGCTATCATAACTGAACTTCAACCGCAGAAAATATTTCTCCTCATTCTTCATACCTGGGATATTGCTAGGTTGTGACTTCTGTAGCTGTCTGAGAGCATAGTCCCACTCTCCTGGCATTTCTTTCGTAGCCATCGCTCGTCCGATGACAACAAGAGCAAGAGGTAGACCGCCACACTCCTTGATCACTTCTTTTGCACGACTCCTTATTTCTGGACGATTGATTATGTCTTCACCAACATTCTGCTTAAAAAGATTCCACGCCTCTTCTTTCTTCAAGCAATCCACTTCGATAATATTTCTTCCATGACAGTTCATGCCTGTACAAACGTCCTTTTTTCGTGTAGTAAATACCACTTTGCGTCTAAATCTTCTTCCACTGATGCTGCTACTTCCTGCTTGGCAAGGATATGGAAGAATTCCGAGGTCTTTGAGTTGCACAACTTCCCATATGTCGTCCAAGAGGAGCAAAAAGTTCTTCTCTTTCAGGTATTCAGAGATGATTTGTGCTTGTGAAACTAAATCCTCTCTCGAACGAAGACCTAGCTTCTCGACAATCTTCTTTTGAAGATTTTCAAGTTGATATTCTTTGGAGACTACAATAAATATGACATGATCAAATAAGTTGTTGTTGGTCACCGAGTTACCATTATTGCTGAGGAAGTTGTCATTAATGGCTTCCAAGAGGGTGGTCTTGCCAACACCACCCATCCCCAGTATTCCGATGACTCCATCTGTTTCTTCTTTGAGGTATCCGCATATCTTCTCCTTATTTAAGTGGATCATATCTCCTACCACATTCGATGCGCTAGACATCTGTTGAACAACAGATGCCGGAGGTGCATCTATTGCTAAGCGTTCGCCAGTAAGACGAGCTCGTTCCTCCTGTAGAGCAATTAACTTCATCAGTAATTTGGATGCCCTCCTGCCGATCTTATAATAGCTTGACCAACAATTTGGTAAGCGACAACCACATCGGCCGCTTTGTTCGTAGTCTCCCTGGACTGCTGTTACTTCAAGACTGAGTTTATCGACATTCTTGATCCAGAATTTGACTTCCTCGGTAGGCTGCATCCCAAGTCTTTCCTCGCCAGCAAGTTGGTCTTGAATATCCTTCTTCATGGCTTCTAGAAGTTTTCCATGTCTCGTTAATTCTTCCACATTTTCTTTTGCGTTGAACAGGTAACCAAACTGCCGGATCACGGGAGTACCTACGTACGTACACAACAACAAGAAAACAAGTGATGATGGACGGACAAAGTGTTAATTGTAGAGGAAATTAAGGCAAAAGTGGATCAGCTCATCAATCGACATAGAAGATGTACATACAGAAATATATACTTCTATAGTTGAAATTCATTTTTCTATCAACATCTCACTGCTATAAACAAAAGACATCAAATAAAAAAGAATTTGGCTGGCAAGAGATCATATATATGCGTTTTCATAAAGAACAAATGAACTGGATTAACATAAAAAGTGAGAGGCTTCTTTAACGTGTTCACAGCATTTTCATAAAGATATATTAAAAAAAAAAACTATCAGTAGTGAACACAGAGAGAATGATGGATTTATTTACCAATGCAAGACATCAAGGGCTGGATGAATGAGCTAATAAAGTTTGCCATAGAGACTTTGTTGTGATGAAGAGAAAGAAGAGAGATTCTAAATTTCCAACAGCTTGCTTTGCCAAAATAAGTGCTCAAGTGTTTTGTTGCTCAAAGACTACAATAATTGAAGAGAGAGAGAGAGAGAGAGAGAGAGAGAGAGTAAAAGCCTCTGTTTGGAATTTTAATTGGAAAATAACGATGGTGGAATTAAAAGTCGTTGGCTTCTCGATCAGAGCACACGTCAGTGGTGCCGCTGTGCTTATTAAATTTTTTTTTTTTAGAATATTTTATCAAATGCGTTCGTTACAAATATAAAATAACATACACTCACATATTTTAAAAATTGTGATGTATTAACTTAATATTTTAAATTTTTAAGATTAGTCCCCTCTATTTAATCAAAATTTTGATTATATTACTTATAACGGGGGCATCAAAATTTTGATTATTTTACTCATAATGAAAATATTTGCTAGTTTTTTTTTTTAAAGAAGTAAAAATATTTTTATATTTGTAATGAAAATATTTTTATAAAATATTTTTTCCTTTAAATATATATATATTTACTCATAATGAAAATATTTTTATAAAATATTTTTTCCTTTATATTACTTTCTTTTCTTTTCTAATCTTTTAAATTTTCCTTTATATATATATATATATATATATATATATACTCATAAAAAAATTCTAGAATTATACTAATGCATACCATTAAGCTAGCAACTGCTCAAGGGGTCTCCTACATGAAATAAATTCGGAAAAATTTCTGATGGTCCCATAAATCTCCTAAGTTCACCAACACCTAAATAAAAATTAAGAAAAATCTATTTCTCCTAATTAGCCACTAATTACTACAATTAAATTAATAATTAATAATTAAAAAGGGTAAATACGGTTTTTTTTTAGGAATAGGGGTTTTACATTCTACCAAACTTATAAAAATTTTGTCCTCGAAATTAAAATTAAGCCACGGTAGAAAGTCAAGGATGGTATAAGATTTGCATTGCTTAAAATGCAAGACTAGGTTTAAATGAGGGGGCGATGTTGCGCGTTGCGCATTCCGAAAATCATGAAAAAAAATTCACATGAACGAAAAATAGGTTTCTTCATGTGTCATGTCAATGGTGTGGACACCTAAAGGCTCTTTTACATAAAAGCGCCCAACTATTGAAATGTTGCACAAAGATGAAAATTGGATTAATTCAATTAAAATTAGTGCGCAGGGTGCTCTTGAATTAATTAGAGGTACATGGGGATTAAATTAGGTGGGACACAAGGGTCATGGACATAGAGGCTCATAATAGAATATTGTCATAGATTGGGTTGTACGAAACGGGTCAAATTGTGTCTCCAATTTCGATTGGAACGCACAAGGATAAAAGTGGGAATTAATTTAGAGTTAAGAATAACATTCGCGACGACTGTCGTGCAACTCAAATGTAGCACAAGAGAGCATAATTATAAGTTGCACAAAGGTCAGAACGGAAGATAGGCACGTCTAGAACAAGGGTGTAGAATTTGTAGGAAGGCAGTGGCTAGTATAGTGCTCCAATTATCGAAGCAACGGTAAGGTGCGCTAAGTGATACAATGTAGTAAAATTAAATAAAAATATCGTGTTCTATTTCTAATTGGATTCAACTAGCCTTAGTCTCACTATCTAAGCCAAGTAGGTCTAATTTGGGTGAGGGGGCTTACAATCTACTCAACTTTAAAAACAATTCCATCCTCGAAATTAATCTAGGCTATAATTTGTTAATCCTTCATGTATATAGGGCAAGTCAATCGCAATCTCTTTGCGATTAAAATCATAATCACATCCATCGCAATCACTTCAAGGTTAAGATAATCACTGTTCCAATCAAAATTTAACCTATTGTAATCTCCTCTCGATTTTTTTTTAAATAATCACATCCAAATTTAAGCTAAATCTATATGACATCTCATCTCAAAATTTATATCGCAATCTCCGACTATCATAATCTTCTCTAGACTTTGAACAATAACAATTCTAATCAAATCTTATTCCTATTCTCAACTTAAGAATTTTTGTACTCTTCAAATTTTTGTTTCAATTTACATCCTCAATATTCAAATAGGTAATCCAGCAATCAAATTTTAACTCTTAATTCAAATCATCAAATTGTTAAAATTTTAAATTCAATCCACCAATGTTCAAGTCTGAAATTCTATGTTTATCCTCAAAATTTCAATTGATGATTTACCTTCAATATTCAAAATTTGAATCATGTACTTAAAGTATCAAGATTTTAAAATTCATTACATACTCATCATCTAACTCCTTCTTCTAAAATTCTCCACATTTAAAATGACTTAATCTCTCAATCTAATCCTACTTGATCACAATCTAAAAGAATTCTCCTCAAGTTTAATAATGCAATTTCTACCCAACTTAGAATTTATCCATCTATCATATAAGGCTATACACTTAAGAAAAATATTCCTTAATTTATTTACTCATGTCATTCAATCCTCAAAACTTTAACACCAATTATATCATATATGACGCCCTTAATCAATTATAAAGATAATCACCAAATAATGCGATTGGCCTATGGGTATATCTAGTACTATCTGTATCAAACTTATACCAAGCACGAGGTTTCGTCTTTCCGAAATAAGGGAAGACGGAAAACAATGATAAAGAGTTCAAGGAAAAGGTACTAGAATAGAAGTATGGAGATCAAGGCGATTAGAGAATTCAAATGGGAATTGTCAAGGCAGTTGTGGATCAAAATCATATTTGGTAAATCCTTATTCGCATGCTTGTATCAGTATAGTTATGTAACCGATACGATATGTCAGACATGTCTAGGGCAAGTATAATTGTCTACTAATCAACTATGTATCTCAATCCACGCAAAGTAGTATTGCGAAGGGCGAACCAAAATGTACTAAGGTTGTCCAGACCGTAATACACTGATTCTGATTAGGCAATTGTATCAGTAGGCGTCCCCAATAATACATATCTCATGATCAAGCTCGATAAAAGAATAAGCTTGCAAAACTAGGCTATAAAATAGCAGCATAAGTCAAGGTAGTACAATAAATATAAGTACGCTAGATTATGATGAGAGATGTTACAAAATAATTCAAGTTCACAAAAGAAATAAGACTCCACAATCTCTACAGTTGTCATACTAACTCCTTGTCCAAGTCGCTAGTCGACCAAATAGGGGTATAGTCCCTAAGTTCTACAGTCTGAATAAATACTGTCGTCTTAAGCTAGCATACGGTTAATGTCGTTCAGTTACACTTCAATAATAGGTCAAAAGACTAGGTGATACTATGTTGTGAGGTATACTACCCAACTTATAGCAATAAACTAATACTGTAATTGTCTTAAGGATACCGTAGAAACTCCTGTTAAGGTCTACGAGAAGGGGTCTTAGTACTTATTAGGGTATCCTCTTATATTACATAGGTCATGGTCGTCTTAAGTCTTAGTCATAGTGCTTATAGAACAAGTGTCAATAGTAAGGATAGAAGAGTTACTGGCCGTCAAGGGAAAAGGGATCTAACTTGTATCGAGGTGGGGGTACAAATTACGTGATCTATAATTTGGGGTAATCATCATAATCTAAATGAACAACTCAACTACCAGGTTCTAACTACAAGGCACACAATTCAAAATTCAAGATCACAACTATAACTTTAGCAAACTATATATCCTATCATAGAATACAATCACTTGGTCTATAATTAGAGGTGTCAAGTGGCACGAGTTGAAAGATGAAGAAAAGAAGAAGATAATTTATTCGTCGCACAATAGCGAGCGCTAAGGGTTCAGAGGAACAAGTCATAAAGATATCTAGATAATGTCATGGTTTCCTAAGGGAAGATGCTATGCTAATCTCTGTGTTTTGAGGTATGATCAGAAAAAATATTATATGCATTGCTCTTGGCTTCCTAAGGTACTGTACTGGTAATATCAAGACAAGAATCTAAATTTATAGTTCTCCAATACTATCTAACTATGAAGGTTAGGTTCAGTCCTAATATTCAATTTTGGTTTTCTATTGGTTTCTCAATACTAGGGTCAAACATTATGGTCAAATTTCAAACTAATCCTAGTAGTGTTTATACTACTCTCAAGTCATTCATAAGTACATCAAGGGATAATGGTCAATCCATCTACAGGTAAGGGTGCTATGGTTCATTAAGTATTCTAACTCAGTGATGTGTCAATATCCTAGTTATATTCTTAATAGAAAGGTTACCTTACTTATTATCTAACAACATGGACTTCTATATTCTAGGAGAAGGCTATACTCAAAGAACTATTAGGGAAGCACATGAATCACGCATGATGCAATTATTCAGATAGTACGGATTGGAAGATTGCGAGGCATAGTTAATAGTGGATGAGATCCTATACTCTATTCCTAGGTGCAGGCTTGTTCGGTACAGTAACATAACCGAGACAATATGCTCATGACCTGCATGGGCCACCACTAAAACATGTCACGCCCCAGTCCCAAAAATACGTAGAACTAGGATACGTAAGCATGCCAGCCGCATGGATATGGCAACTCCAATATATGAAAACCAAACCCATACGTACGCTGTAATATGAATATCAAATCCACAAGTGGTATAAATCTATCACAAGTCACAGGGTATAATCTAAATCTCATCCACAGAAAATCAAATATAAATAAATAACCAGTATTTATGAAACTAGATCTCAATAAGAAGTATCTAAGGATGATAGTTGGGTGGAAAAAAATCCACTACCAACTCAAATATAAGAGCAAACCCAATATAAGTACAACACAACAAACACCATATAAGAATACCAGCTAACAATCACGGGCTCGAAGAGAAGTCATCCTCGAAACATATGTAACCATCCGAATCTGCGCTCCTGCGAATACTCAAGAAGAGATACACCTGGAAGGGCCAGGTCCTCAGAGGGACATAACAAGATACATAAAAGTATGCCAATAAAGTACTGAAATAAATATCCAATGGGGTCGCCTAACCGTCTAAGTGAATGCAGTTAAGAACAACTTTTCCCACAAGTGAGCTATCTGGCTGAAAATTGGGATTGGCATGGTTCTCTCGGAGATCCAGGGGCCTAAAAGGCACGTCGTCTTTTGAACGCCGGAGGCCCGCCTGATAATACATAATATATAGTGGTCATCACCACCCGTATCTCCAGCAGAGAATCCGGGCGCACAATAGAAAAAGTGCAAAGGAGCTCAAATGCGGTACTTGTTGTTCTCTCCACCCTATGCTCTAAGCATGTCACATCCATGACACAATTTGGTTCATAGCCTATTCTTAGTACCCTAGCCCAATCCTGCAACCAGATAAGGACAAGGATGGGACCACCGTACTACAATAAGCTATGTCCATGGACCTCTAATAACTGCTAAGTCTTCTAGCATACAAAGTTTCTATTAGCAGTTATCCCTAACGCACGGCCCATACGTACAGGAGACCAGACCTATCACGCAGTCCGTGATCTATATGAGACTCACACTCGTGTAACAACTGTATCACGGCCAATGAACCTTATGATGCTACATGATAATGGGGCGGTCTCATAAACAATGTCAATGCAAATACATAAATAAAAATATATCGCGACGACACCGTCGCGCGCATTTTATATAACAGTTAAAATATATGAACTAAGGACAAAAAATAAAGATGCATGAAACATATGGAATATAAATAACAGTACAATGGCAAGGTATACTTGCCTGGCAAGAAGCTGCAAAATGTAACGTCCAGATGTCCAACACACAGGACCAAAAGCTATGGCCTTAGAACAAATGTCTCCGGATGCTGAAATAGATATCACCAACGTTCCCAGAATAAGAAAAATATCTAGAAAACACTTCCCTATCGTCCAATTTAGACACAGGGGCAAAACGATAATTTTGGGTAAAAGTGGGGTCCACGTGTGGCCCACTTTGTACCGAAAAGCGTGCCAAGGATAACAGTCTCTAAAAGGAACAAATTATAGGCCAAACAAACTCTAAATGTCAATACGAACCCAACGGTATGTCCAAATGTGGATTCCGATGGGCCGAACACAATTTTGTCCAAAAAGTCAACCGTAGGGCCCGCCAATTGGTGACTTGATCAACTGTCTCAGAATTGCGTGAAAATTGGGTCACAGGACCAGCACGTTACCACGAGTCCAGTGGCACAAATTTCGTCGCAATCCGACGAGCGTGCACGAAATGCGCGAGGCTTTCATAAAAGTTACGATATGGGGTTTGTCCGCGGATACGGGCTGATTCTGGCGTGCACACGCATCCGAATCAGTTTTTGCGAACTCTCACGTGTTCGGTTACGCTCCGCGCACCGTTTGGTACACTTGGTACACGGCGGGGCAGTCCCGTTTGGCGGAGCGAGCTCCGTTTCACAATATTTGGAAATCTGGAAAATTGTGTTTACGGGGTTTTCTATCGAATTTAATTCTACCTATAGCAGTTAATAATCTAGGGTTATTTAACAGAAATTAAACTAGGTCAAGTGGTCTCCGTATACCAAAAAAATCATCGAATTCGAATCTCTGTGGTGGGAGATAGGAATCCGGGAACATAGGTGATCACCGTAGTTTTCTGCGATCCCAGAAATTGGTCTTTTTCCGCCAACTTTGGCGCTATTTTTGTCTATGGTTACGCGTTGTTCGAGGTCTACTATTACATAGATAAGAAGAGGGTTAAGGGGTGAGTGTACCGGTGAAGATGGGGTGGCGTTTGGTTGAGCGAGGCGACGGAAAACAACTGTGGAACACAGGTACCTCGCTGCTGAATTCTACAGTGTGCGGGATGCGCGGGGTCGCGGTCGTCGGGATTGGTTTGGACGGCCTGACGTAGTTCTCCGGCTGCGGTGGCGGCGCTCTCTAGGTCTAGATGGGAAGAGGAGGGGATTTGATTGATCTAGGGTTAGGGTTTGGTTGAAATAAGTTAATATATATATGAATATATAAGAGAGAGAAGGGGGCGGGTCGGTCAACGCGGGCCACGGGAGGGTTCTGTTGCTTATTTGCAAAAAAAAGGCAGCGGTGTAGTGCACTTTGCTAAGGGCTTACATGCACGGGTGGGTAGGATGTGCATATTTGCTTACAAAGGGGTGAGTGAGTTGTTTCCAGCGGGTGTAGCATAGGATGGGTTAGGAGCATAGTTATTATAATTTTTTTTCTTTTCTTTTCTAATCTTTTATATTTTCCTTTAAATATATATATATATATATATATATATATATATATATATATATATATATATATATATATACTCATAGAAAAATTCTAGAATTATACTAATGCATACCATTAAGCTAGCAACTGCTCAAGGGGTCTCCTACATGAAATAAATTCGGAAAAATTTCTGATGGTCCCATAAATCTCCTATGTTCACCAACACCTAAAATAAAAATTAATAAAAATCTATTTCTCCTAATTAGCCACTAATTACTACAATTAAATTAATAATTAATAATTAAAAAGGGTAAATACGATTTTTTTTAGGAATAGGAGTTTTACATATACTAAATTTAATATATATATATATATATATATATATATATATATATATATATATATATAAACAAAAAAATACAAATAAACCGAAAAATTGAATAAATCAAAAATTGAACCGATTTAATTCGGTTTGGTTTGGTTCGATTATGGGCCATTTTGGTTCGGTTTCAGTTTTGTTTATTCGGTTGTCGGCCAAATTCGATTTTGCTTATTCGGTTCAATTTTGGACCGAATAAACCGAATGCTCACCCCTACTTGGATCTACCTCTTTTTCATGAATACATAATATAAAATTAAAATAATTTCCTATTGGTGTCTTTCTTTCCTTGTTTAATAATTAAAAAAATATAACTCGAACTCGTATAAATAAAAAAGGTTAGTTAGATTTTGAATTCCATTCAAAAATTAGCATTTAAATTTTGATATAATGGTTGACTCATGTTGGCTATCCAAAATTTGTTAATAAATAAATTTGTGCCCACATTTGTCAGCTATTTTTAGTAGCTGTGATATATCATCTTTACAACTCACAAAAAAAATACAAAAAATTTGTTTATACAAAAAAAATTTGTAAAAAATAAAATATAAAAAAAATTGTTAGTCTCGAAGTCAGATCAAAGAAAAAGAGGTAGCCACAAAGTAGAGACTTCCATAAGAGTTCGTCTCTACAAACTCCAGAAGAGAAGTTAGTGCAATGAGATTCACACAAGAGTTCCTCTACAGTGACACACAACCCCACAGAAACACTAAACAAGGAACATGTTACACACTGACAACCCAAAGAAAATGCAAACACAACAAGAATCAGAAAATCGTTCTTCTCTTTACGTTCGCAGACGCTACACCGAGAAGAACAAGAACATAAATACAAAGAAGGGCACTCTTGCTAGGGTGATCAAAACCACCAGAGCTCAAGGCAAGATTCAAAATCTATACAACGATCTGCCCCCGGGATTCAGCAAGTTCACACGAGAACTTCTTGAACGCTCTTGGTCACCTTCGGATCACTCGGAAAGATTTCTTTGGAAGGATGCTAAAAACTGCTACAGGTCCTGCCGGTGCTCTTGATTTTTTCTTCCTCTCTCTCAAATTTTTCAACTCTCTAAATAAAAAAGGAGAGCCTCTATTTAAATAGGATTCTAGCTTCCATCCAGCCTGAGAAAAAAATCAGGCCGCATGAGCCGCTGGCGCCGCTATACTCCACAAAGCAGACAGCGCCGTCAGGCTCCGAAAACTGCAGCCGCGTGGCACAGAGAGCCACGATCCGCCAACAACAGTTCCTGTACCCTCCATACTTGACCCGCTCAAGCTAACTTGCTGGCCACATAGCGCCTGGCCGCATAGCTCCAGGCCGAATAGGCTCCTGGCCCCATGCACATCGGGCAGCATGGGCACCTGGCCGTATGAGCCCCTGACCGCATGGCCCCTGGCCGCATGTGCTCCTGGCCGCATGGGCATCGGGCCACATGCGCACCTGACCGAATGGCCCCTGGCCGCATGCGCACCTGTCCTTATGGGCTCCTGACCGCAGGGCCTGTCATGCCCCGGACCCGCCCGGGCTGCCGCTCCGCCTTGCCCCACCCCGTGTAGCCGGAATTATCGAACCGGGCACGAATCATCGTGCCTCGGCACGCCGGACGCGAATCACCGCGCCCGTCCCACGGGTGCGAGGAAGGGGAAAGGAACGGCCTAGCCCGATCGAGTCCATCGGGGGACGTGATGCCGCACGGGCCTGGGGTTGCGCCCGTGCAAGGCCAATCGTTTAAGTTCAGAGTTGGCTATCATCGCATCAATCGAGTAAGCAGCGGAAAGGGACTTGTTGCAATGCAATGCATTTAGCCAACTGAGTATTCGGGACAATCGAGGCAACTTGGGTTTCCTTTAGCAAAGGCACACGTTCGTTCCATACATTATGCCCCCTTATACGATAACATTCTTGGGGCAACAATCGAAACCAGGATTCCGGATCTTAGGGACTGTGGCACGCCTATCGCTCCCTCGGACGATCCAGTACCTGCAAGCAAGTAAACTGTTGGGGGGTCAGCACTTTATACAAGTACTGGTGAGATAAAACAACTGAACATAAACAAGCATTCACTCAAACCAACACTAAGTAATCATGTTATAAAACATTACATTACTAGTGATCTTTCTAGTTTTACCTAGGTTCGTTTCATGCAGTTCTAGCAGAGTCATATTACATTGTTTGGAAACATGTTTGGAAACAGAGTTTCATATGCAATAAGCAAGCAAGCCATCGTTCATGTTCCAGGGTGTGCGCAGCGTGTCTCGTGCGACTCGAGGGTCAGATGCATAGCTAGACACACAATGCACATCTTAGGGGCAGTCCTCTATCCAAGCCAACACAATGACTTAGCTATATGCAGGGCGGTCCTCGAGTATCTCAGGATCGGCAGCTGGTGGAACAGCATACCAATGATTCATTCGTCTGATGCTAATGGTAGCTGTGACCCATGGTGGCTATGACGCATGCAGTTCAGCTCTCCACCAAAAGCCATTATCCGACCGCGTGCGAATGCATGGAACACTATCAAATAAACTCTAGTATGCAGACGAGACGAACCATCAGAATACAATCGTTGTTGCGGGGCAATCCGACTTATCACTTGAACACATTCAGGCACAGTATGGTTCTCTCGAAGCATAGACGATAGTGAACATGTTCATGCACTCTAGGCAAGCGTTTCAGGATTCTCGTTTAGCAGACTTATCGTTTCAAAGACAAGCTAGGTGAGTTCGTTCATTAACATGCAAGGCAGGTTCTATCATTCTCTTATGAAAATATTGTAAGCAAAAACTCAAGTTATTATTAAGGCGTGCAAGAATCAGAGAACGAATTTCTGCCCACTCACCTGATATATAACGCCGACGCGGAGCGGGGCGTTACAGGGCCCCTGGTCGCATGTGCACCTGTCCGCATAGCATCTGATAGGATGGCCCCTGGCCGCATCCGCTCCAGGCCGCATGGCTCCACGAAGCATGCTCCTGAGCAAGCAACCGTGCATATAACTCGCACATAAAAGGAGCGTATGAGCGCCATGCTACGATACTGACGTGCTAAGTGCGCCAACAAAGCGCCACTTTGCGCCCTTGAGCCTGAGTCCGAGTCGCTAAGGTCGAGCGTTCCTCACAGTGACTACCCATCATGCATTAGGATAGATGTCGCCCACGACTTGAATCTTCCCGCATGGGTCAAACAACAGTACGATACAAAAATGGACTATGCCTTGAATTCCGAACCATAACTGTTCTTTTTCCCACTCGCTCAATGACATCAGCTGTGCCTCCGGTCGCACATTAAAGGCCATGTGCTGACCTGGTTTTGGTGTATGTATCTTGGGTTTTTACAAGTTTACCCTCAAGAGACGACATGTATCTATGTCCATACACTTAGGTGAGTTCCTTTTTAAGAGAGTTTAATATTTTCCAGCATGAAGCATTTTGCTTCCGTGCGATGCTACGCAACTGTGACATGGCCTTTAGTAGTGTTGTACTACATCCCAGCATGAAACCTTTCGCTTCCGTATGGTGCTACGCCACTTTGACATGGCTGTGAGCCGAGGATAACTACCTCATGTGGTATCACCCACTGTAGCATGAGGTCACCGGCCTCTTAGTAGTGATGTACTAAAACTCTCTATCTTTTCAGCATTAGGATACTTGCCTATTTGCGGTTCTACTGCCACTGTGACATGGCTCGCAGCCGAGGCTATACATTTTTTACCTTATCGTGGTGTCACACCACTGTAGCATGAGATACAAGTCCCTTGTAGTGCTGAACTACACGTGCTTCCTGCAGCGCATGCTGGACATTCACTCTGCCCGAGAATCAGTACGGCATCGAAGCCAACCTTACACATGAATTATTCTATATGACAAAATAGTAGACTACAGTAGTTTCGGGTACGTATCCCATATTGTCCATAAGGACTATCCACTGTACCTGATATTTTTTTAGTCAGTGGTTCTCCCTTGAATCAAAAGCTAGATGCCTAGTAGATTTCTCTTTGAACTAATAGCATAATACTTAATGGTAGGATTACAAAGACACAATATCAGAGGTCCTTCAAGCCCATTTTACTTGTTGTGTCTTCGACTAGCTGGCGCCTGAGACCTTTAGTGAAAGGATCCGCCAGGTTCTTCTGACTTCGAACATCCACCACTGCAATGACACCAGTCTTGATGAGGTTGTTCAGTACTCTGTGCCGAAGCCGCACAGTTCTCTTCTTTTTATTGAAGAGATTATTAGATGCTATTACTGTAGCTTCCTGGTTGTCACAATATATCGGTACAACCAAAATCTATACTCCAACAATTGGAAGATCATACATAAGCTCCCAAAACTATTCTGCTTCATCTGTTGCAGCTGTAAGTGCATAAAACTTAGACTCCATCGATGAGTGTGAGAGCATAGTCTGCTTCTTCGACTTCGACGATATGGAATATCCTTCTATTGAGAAAATATATTCTCCTGTGGATCTCTCACTCTTTTCTTCTGAGCACCAACTAGCATCACTGAAGCCTTCTACTACTGCTGGATCTTCGCTGTCGTAAAGTGCAAACTTCTGAGTCTTCTTGAGGTACCTTATGCCTAGTAGCTTTCCAATTTTTTCTGCTTTCATCTTCTTCTTAAAGATCCACTTGCATCTGATGGGTTTATCTCCTACATGCAGATCGACTAACTTCCAAGTATTATTAGAAGTTATCGAGTCAAAATTGTCATGGATTGCCTCTTTCCAGAAAATGGCATCTCTAGTCTTCATTGCCTCATCATAGGTAAGCGGATCATCTTCCACATGATAGGTAACAAAGTCTTCTCCGAAGTCCTTTGTCCTCCTCACTCGCTTTGCTCTCCGCTCAGCGGGTTCTTGATCAAATGTTATCTCATCAAAGATAACTCCGTCTTGGACTACTTCTCTCTGGGAGATACTTGCCTAGTCCGTGCTAGCAACATTCTCCAGGACATCCGCAAGAACAACATTCTTGTGCCTAGCAAACTTGTCTTCAAAGAATTTTGTGTTACAAGATTCTATGATATGATTAGATTCGATATCAAGGAAACTCCGAGCATCACTCTTAACAATATATCCCAGAAATATGTTCTTCGTAGTTCTCGTTCCCAGCTTCTGAATCTTAAGGTCTGGAAGCTTCACATATGCCAGACACCCCCACACTCGAATGACATTCAAGTTGGGTCTGACCTTGAACCAAGTTCATGAGGAGTAATGTCAGATGTCACAAATGGTACTCTATTCATAATAAACGTAGCTGTAAGCGCTGCTTCCCCCCAAAAGCACTTTGGAAGTCCCACTGTCAGCAACATAGAGTTTATCATCTCTGTCAACGTCCTATTCTTACTTTCTGCTATACCATTAGATTGGGGAGAATACGGAGCAGTCGTTTCGTTGACAATTCTATGCTCTTTGCAGAACGATACGAATTCCAAGGAACGATATTCTCCGTCTCGATTGCTTCTGAGTCTTTTGAGTTGTTGTCACGACCCGCACCCGGTGTAGGAATGCAAGTCGGGAACAACGCCCAGCCGATGCCGCAGCATCGACGGTAGAACGCTGTCTTGGTTAACTATACTATCTAATTATCTCACAAAATACATAATCCTCCAATAATATCTCAACTCCAAGAAGAGAGTAATCAACTTAATTCAACACAATACTCAATCATATTTCTATGGCACGAGAAGATATCACAGAAGTCTAACATAACTATGCAGTTAAAAATATAACAACAACAAATAGAAATAATATCCAAACACAATAATATGCCGAAAACAAATCCGGTACCAAAGTGCTAAAAAGAACTAACTATGCTAACTAGTGAACCCGGCTAAATTTTCCGGCAGTCACTCCAGAACTAGTGGGTCCAAGCCTGCACCATCTATAGGCTGAGGTCCGTAGTATGTCGGACACCAATCTCCCGGATCCTCTGAAAAATATTTTCCAGTCAGGAATGGAGCGAAGTACAACCCAATAGCAGTTCCAATTAATTGACAAAAACTATAAAGCAGTAGAATAGAAGATGCTATCTACGATGAGGATATATCTGATAATCAAGAACAATGAGAGAATAGGCAATACTAACAACAGAATATAATCAATGCGTATAAGAATAAAGGAATGAACTATAATGTCAGAATAGAACAAGGTAATCAATGAACTGAATAATGGAATCTACAATAACTATGTGATTTGAGATACTAACTAAATATGTGATCGGCCTGGGAGATTCAATGATTACACTAAGGAGATAACTCAACCATACGTGAATTGCATGGTTAGTTAGTAGCCAATGATTACACTACTAGCCGATAGTTTCTTGATCACATATTTAATTGGTATTTCCCCCGCCCCGACTGATATGATGGATCGAATCATGACACGTGACTAGCCAATGTATCCAATGTTTAATCTATAATATTCAATGTTATCCAATACCAACAAGGATAGTATCCGATACCATCTCCATAATCAAGGTAATATCCCATGACTGACGATCCAATAACAATACCAATCCGTGTACCATCGTGTCAAGAATCATAAGTAACATTTCTAAATACTTGAATTATAGTGGTAATCAAATAATGGAAACTATCAGAGAATGTACTCGTCTGTGGTCCAGAGCAAATGATGAAAATGATGTCCGAACTGGTATCACAGACCTATATATGGAATATTGCATTAATACAAGTTTTTGGGAAGAGAAATAAATTAAACTAGTCAACTTCTAGGTCATAAAGTCATTTCTAAGTCAAAAGTCAAACTATGTCAACTCTAAGTCAACTATGGTCAACTATAGGCAAATTATGGTCAACTACCTATTTCTAGGTTGCATGAGTCTAACTCAAATATATTGGGCTCACACACTATGAATCTAGGCCATACAAGCTACATCTTAGGATACTAAGATACCGTATCTCAGGATACACAAACAAGGGATAAATATAACACATATGTACATATCAAATAATATTATATATATATATAATCCTAATTACAAATGCTAAATGGATATCTTGGTTTCGAACCAACTTGGTATCGCAATACTAAACCTCTATCTTGATATCCAAACCCAATACCTTGATTATCCTCCAATACCTTGATACTTACCTTGGCATCTCAAGGTAAATTCAAAACCTTATTTATACTAACTACCCAACAATAATTATAAACTACTATGTATTTAATATTTATATAATACTATATACCTTATTTTAGTCACCTTAATACCAACCCATAATTAGTTTACAACTATCCTATTACTTATGCCAATACCTACTACTCATACCTTGGTATATCTTGATACTTACCTTGGTATCTCAAAGTAATTGCAAAAATCTCATATATATACTAACTACCCATCAATAATTACATATATCAATCCAATATAACTCTAGTATGTACTAATAGAATAATACTAACCACCAACTACACACTAACTATTAATACATATATACGTACATACATACCTACAAATATATATAATATATAAAAGATACTCATAACAATTGATAACTAAAATATACTAACTATTCTAATAAATTTATAAGCTACAACTAAATATATACATATATAGTATACTATAATACAAATAGCAATTAGTAACATATTTATATATATATTAATTACCATATATATATACATATATATCTATATATATATCTATATATATATTAATATCTAATATATTAAAAACTGCCAAACTGTCGCTAAATACCCTGTCCACTGTCGCAGAAAGCTGCTGTGTATATAGATACACTGCAGTTTTTGTGACAGTTTTCTGCACTGTCACTAAAAACTGTCGCTGAAGCTTCTGATACACTGATGTTTCAGCGACAGTTTTCTGCAACTGTCGCTGACTGCTGTCGCTAAAAAGCTGCTATTTGCATTTGTTGCTGCTGTTGCGACGCTTCTGGCTCGCTGCTGTCGCTGAAAATATATGTATATATATATACAATATATATATAAATACATATATATAACCCACCATATATATTTATACAATATATATTTAAATACATATATATAACCCACAATATATATTTATACAATATATATTTAAATACATATATATAACCCACAATTTATATTTATACAATATACATTTAAATACATATATATAACCCACAATATGTAACACCCCGTTCCGTTCTAGCGGACTGCCGACTCAAACGGCAAAAGTGCAACTGTCCCGACCCGCTTTGCCTCAAACAAGAAGCAAAGGATATCCAGACTTGTCCCTACAGGAATCAGGCTTAGGCTTTCAGAGGCTCGCTTGACGTATCGCTCTGCCGAGGCGAATCATCGCTAAGGTGGGTGGCTACGGTGAACTTGTCTTTGCTTAGCCAGCACACATAAAATCTGGAATGATACATGCTAGTCGCTAGGTGAATCACCCCTGCATGCTAATGAATCCAACGCACCTAGCTAAGGGAATAATCCCAACTTGTATTGCTTGCTAGAACATGGAAATGAAATACTGCTTATATTCAGACCCTCGCATGCTAAGTCCCTTACGGTTTCATCTCTCGGCTTACCTTCGGGTCCGAGCAAACGTGATTGCCTATGTTCCTTAGAAACGCATGCTGTCTGCTTACGAACGACTAACGTTATTGTATTGTGCATGCATTCTTGTTAGCCAGGAGACTATCAAATAGCTCTTCTGTGCATTTGAACCTGCAAGTATCCGGGACCGTTAGGTCACCCAAGGCAAATCTCCGAACCAGGAGAATGCATCAAGCAAGAAAGAATATTGAATGTAAATCAAACTTGAATGATAATCATGCCAAGTTTGGATCTGAATGAGGATCGTGTCTTGTACAGATTGAATCCCAGCTCGTGGAGCAATGTGCTCGTTCAGAATAAGTTATGTTCCATGATTATCATGTCAAGTTTTGGATAAAGGATAGACCCTGACCTGCATGTCGCGGACTACTTGTGCACAAGGACTTTTGGCTTCCGCGGACGGTCGTCGGGGCACTGGGACCGATCCGATCCGGGCGGAAGAGTTTGTATGGTCGTTTGTCACGGACGAAACGTTATGTAGCGGGGCTCGCCACCTGCGTTTCATATCATTCTTAGTCCCGAGACCATAACCCGTCTATAATGGCTACGCCATCGACTTTTGTCATATAGATAAGTCATCCTCGCTTAGCGGCTATCCGCGTGCGAGTCATTGCATTGCATCATGAACAATTGAACACCTGAACGATCATGACTCTCGTGTTTGCATATGCTATGCCTTAGTTTTCATTATGAATGCCCCTGAATGTTTATACTTGCCCGTGCTTAAATTGATAATATTTGCCTTGGACAGGGAAGGACAATTGGTAAGTTGGTAAGTCTCGCCGTGTTTCCTCTCATGTCGCACGACGCACTGCCACACGGATTAGGCTATTCAATATTTGCATGAAACTGATCCTAAGGCAACTAGAAATATTACTTAATAGTTGGTGCACGGAACTTATATTACGTGTTTGGATTTGTCGAGCGGGAGAGTAGCTTCCCCACCAGTGCATTCAATGTACTGATAATCCACCAGTTCGTTTGCAGGGTGCGAGAAAACCTCGTTCGGTGCGGATGCTCCTTCGTGCGTGCTAAGGCGTGGAGATCACTCCGAAGCATCGTCGCGTCCAGAACTGAAGCACATATATAAGACATAATGTTGTGAACATCGCCTGAACATCGCTTGTACAATCATTCCACAAATGTAGCCACTTGGCACGCTTTTACTGTTTCAGAGAGAGAGGCTTGAGTGACTTGTAATCTCGGCTATACACCGCCTGTAACACTTGTTTATATCAATAAAGAGTTGCTTTACTTCAACTTGTGTTTCAATGCTTCCGCTATATTTTCGACTCAGTGAACCTGTTACCAAATCGCTATGCGTCTATGACTCTGCTGCACTCGGACAATTTGTGCGACTCTGTGGCTTAGAACTCTTACCGCCAGTCAATGCACCACGGCCTTGCACGGGCGTGGTTCACGCTCGTGCGGCATCACGCCCGGATGGGTCAAAGCGATCGTTCCGCGGGAGCGCTGGCGCGGTGATTCTCGCCTAGCGGGAACGGCCGATTTGCCTGCGAGAGATCGGGACGTGACACAATATATATTTATACAATATATATTTAAATACATATATATAACCCACAATATATATTTATACAATATATATTTAAATACATATATATAACCCACAATATATATTTATACAATATACATTTAAATACATATATATAACCCACAATATATATTTATACAATATATATTTAAATACATATATATAACCCACAATATATATTTATACAATATACATATAAAACTATATATAACTATACATACACTTATACATAGTAAATTGTATAAAATACCACATAGTAACATACACACACACACACACACACACACACACATAGTAATATGTATATATAACTATACATATATGTATACATATATATAATCATACAATAATATAAATACATAACAATATATAATATAACTATATATATAACCACATATAAATATATCTACTATATTATATATACATATGCTACCACTTATAAATATATATCTACATGTAGAAAAATAGTTACATAATAAATATACACATATAATATATACATAGATACATAGATCTAAGGCACAACACTACATAAATATATATACACAATATTATATATATATATATATATATATATATATATATATATATATATATATATATATATATATATATATATAATTACACTTCTCCATGAAATAAGAACACAAAGAATTAGATCTATAATTAAATTGTACCCACATGGAGCGTATCACCCCGTATCCCACTAGATCTAGGATACGCATGCGACACGAGTCCACCACACATCCAAACGTACCCCGAAGGACACGAACAAGTCACATATATTATTTATGAATAATACGAAGAGTCAAAAATAAATCTACGTGTCCGTGTCAAAATGTGACATGCTCAAAGTCCCGTGTCCGAAGAAAAACCCCCAAATCAACACGTATCACCAAATTGATGGGATATGACCTACACGTACCCAATTGTGGACACGACACTAGCCCTAAACACACAAGCACATGCCAAATTGATCTATAGGACCAATTGACACACACAACAAATGTCAATCTCGGAATTCCTCCAAAATTGACACAAAAAGTACCATAACTTTCTCAATAGGCCTCCTATGAACACAAAACCAAATCCTATGGGTAGCCTATGTATATGGGTTGATTTTCCATGGTTAAATCTCAGATTTAGAACCTAATTTAAAGAGAAAAACTAAATTGTACCTATTGGAAGATGGATTCCCAATAAAACCTCCAAAATTGGTGAAATTAGCTTCCAACTTGTAGATCATTGCTCCTCTTTGTAGATCCTTGCTTCCTCCTTCTAGATTCTTGCTCTTCTAGTCTCCAATGATGATTTGAGAAGGAATTGGATGGAAATTTGGTAGAGATTTGGTGGAATTTGGTTGAGGGAAATTCTAGATCTAGATTTGGAATGAAAAATAAAGAGAGAGAAAGTTTTCATCCCCTTTATATAGGCCTCACTTGCCCCCTCCCTCAAGCTACTATGTAAAGTCTAAAATACCCCTTGGGGCCTCTCATGAAGAAATTAATTAAGGAGGGAAGCTTCTAGTCCAATGGTTTAATTAATTTAATTATCCTCCTAATTAATGGGCTTTCTAGTTGGGCTCAATTCTAACAATTAATACATATTGGTCCATGAGTCTAAACTAAACTAGTTAGGTCCACTAACACAAGTCCAAAAATAAATCTAACATGCTAATAATAAATAAATAATACAATAAATAAATATTTAACATGCACAATATTTAATTAATTATGAAATGACCAAAATACCCTTTTCTAGAAAATACAGTAGTGACAGTTGTTGACCGGTTTGATATTTTGCTTCATCCTTGAAGTCCTTTAACTTCTCGAATACTTTATCTTTCGACTTGAGAAGATATACGAATGCGTACTTCAAGAAATCGTCAATAAAAGTGATAAAATACTTCATTCTGACTTTTGTGGAGAATTGCTTGAAGTCACAGATATCTGAGTGTACCAACTCTAGAAGATATGTGCTTTGGTTCACTCTTCTGAATGGCTTCTTGACGATCTTCGTCTGCGTACAGAATTCACATTTCTCTACCTTCTTACCCCCACATTTGGAGATAAGTGCTAGACTAGACATCTTGTTAATGCGTTTACAATGCACATATCCTAGTCTATTTTGCCACAACTCAAGAGAATAACCATAAGTAGAGACTGCATTGATACAAAGAAAAGGAGTTACAAGCTACTGTTTAAACATTCCTTCGGTACATAAAGCTTTTTCGAAGTTTATTTTCTTGTAGGATATCACCATCTGATCGGCATTGATATCCATCCTCAGGCCCGCCTTGCACAGCAGACTCCCAGAAACTAGATTCTTGGTGATCATTGGTACGTTCTTCACATTCTCTAGTGTAAGTGACTTTCCAGAAGTCAGCTTCAGCACTATCGTTCTGATTTCCAGCACTGCAACTTGAGACTTATCCTCCATCGATACTTTCTCAGAGTTAGACTCATACTTGGCGAACAACTCCTTCTTAGGGAATACGTGACAAGATGCACCAGTGTCCACCCACCAGTTAGTATCCACGCTATGTGATTCAACCTGCATAATCATAGCAACTAGGTTAAGCTCACCTTGCTCTTTCGTTTTAGGCTTCGACCTGCAGTCGCTCTTATAGTGACCCTTCTTGCCATAGTTGTAGCATATCACATCGGTCTTCCGTTTTGGCTTGAACTGAGCCAACTTCACCTTTAGCTGCTTGAAGTCTTTATTCTTCTTCTTGTAGGAAATTTTTTGCTTCCCTTTAGAGTCACTATTATGTACGATGTTGGCCTTAGCCAACTGTTTGGACAAGGAGTCCAAGTTCAGTTGCCCCCTCGGTTTATCTTCAATGTGAATCCAGCGAAGAAGATGTCACGACCCGCACCCAGAAATTCGGGCACGAGTACGTGGGTACGTCCAGCCTACGCCGCAGTGTCGGCGGTAGTACGCTGTCTAGGGCATGATCACAGGTAATAAATCTAGCTCATTCACAATAATTAAATAGGCAAGGAAAATAGCAGGAAAAGAATGCTAAGATTTTATAACCAGAATATGATAATCAGATCCAGAGTTTATTACAGAACCAAAGATTTATATCGGGGACAAACCCAATTACTAAGATGAAAGGAAATAAACAACTAATGCTAGCTACTCTGCAGGAGTAGTCTCCTGGGTGGGAACCGGCTCTGCAACTGTATCACCTGCTGGCTCATAGGGTCCATAATAGGTAGGGGCAAGGTTCTCATCATCGCCTAAACAACGTATCCAGTCAGGAAAGGAGCAAAGTACACAGTGCACAACAAGAATAAACTAAATATTTATGACAATTAAATTGAGTATCATATTAAGGAAATTGCATAAAGGAAATATCAACATCTCAGAGTTTAATGCTATAAACAGGAATATGAGAAAGCAGGAAATAAAGTGAAACAGGAAATGAAACTACAACAGTCAGTAAGAACTATAACAAGACTAGAACTATCTGTGTGAACTTGTGTTTGTTTTAGAATACATAGTTGGCATGTAGGGGTTTATAAGGCTAATCCGGCCGTCATAAATGGCTATTAAACAATACAATCGAGATCCGGCTGATGGACAGTCGTGTACCACAGCTATTAAACAATACATGGGGAAGGGTAAACTACATGCCTCCTAGTATTCTCCCACCCGACATGAAAAACAAGACATGAATTCCAATATTCAAGACATGAAATACAATATTCTAACACTACATGTAATCATCAAGGGTACTAGTAGAGCAGGGAATTAATTAGCACAATATAAAGATTTAAACTTGAAGTGCAGGTACTTGCCTGTTGTTTGGATCCGATTAATTGTTCTAGGGGAAGTTTCCAGGGATGAGTCCAAAAGCTGAAATAGACATTACCATCATGCTCAGAAGATATCAAATAGCTGGAAATGCCTGTCCTTGGGTCCAATTTGGAGACAAGGGCAAAAACGGCAGTTTCGGGTCAAAACGGGGTCCGCCGGTGGGCCCGCTTTGCACCGAAAAACGTGTCCAGGTCAACGGTCTCCAAATTCACAAAACTTAGTGTCAACAGGTCAGGAACGCTGATACGAACCCAACGGAACTTCCAGATTTGGATTCCGATGAGCCGATCACGAAATCGCCCGTCGAGCGGGGCCTGTGGGGCCCACGACACGCGATTTCGTCAACGTTCTCAGAATCGAACCAAACTTGACCCACAGGACCAGCGTATCGCTAAGAGTCCGATGGCGCAAGTTTCGTCTCGATCCGACAAGTGTACAAGAAGTTAGGGCGAATTGCAGAAAAGGCGGATACGGGGCGATGTTCGCGGATACGCGTTGATTCCGGTGTGCACGCACACCCGAATCAGCTTCCGCGAAATCTCACACGTCCGTATCGACGCTGCGCACGTATCTGTGAAGACCGCGCGCGACCAAGTCATCCCGTTTGGCGGGACGTACTCAGTTCCGGGGTGAAACAGGGTCTGGTTTTTCCTGTTTTTGGATCGCGGTGTGCGATCACCACAGGACGCGATGCCGCGAACAGTTTGTCCGGACACCGAGAGGGTCATACAGGCTTTACAACGCAATTTGCGGAATCGAAAACGGAGCTACGAGCGAAAAGTTACACGCACCTGAAGGGGACCCGAAAATAGGGCAAAATCGTGTCCGACACGACATGGACACTGTGTCCTGTGTCCGTGTACGACACAGGGGGAGAAATAGGAATTAGGGTTAGGGCTCAGGGACGCGCGGCGGTCTCCGGCGGACGGCACGGCGGCGGGGAGGTCGTCCGGCTAGGGCGGCTTGCGGGGCGGTCGGCCACTCGGCGGCTGCTGCCGGAGTGGACGGGGATGGCCGGAGGAGTGGCTGCGGGGGGGGGAAGGGAGAGGCTGGGGCTGCGGGGCCGCTGGGACGGCGGAGGCGGGCTGCCGGCGTCGGGCGGAGCGGAGGCGGCGCGTGGCGGCGTCGGACAGCGGTGGCGAGGTGGCGAGGAGACTGCGGAGGGATCTGAGGCGGGGGGTCGACGGCCGGGGGGGAATTTAAATGGAGAGGGCGGAGCCGTTAGGCGGAGGAGGCGGAGGAAGAACCGGGGGAGCCGGGCGAGGCGCGGCGTGGCGCTGGAAGCGGGCGGCGCGGCCGGAGGCGCGGGGAGCGGCGGCAGAAGCGGGCGGTTGCGCGGGTCGTGCGGGCTGGGGGCCAGGGAGCGGGTCCGGGTCCGGGCGGGTCGGGTTCTGGCGGACTCGACCCGACCCGCTAGGGTGACGGGCCGCGGGGGACTGGGCCGGGCCGGCCCAATGGGCTGGGCCGGAGAAAAGAAAAAAAAAGGAAAATAATAATAATAATAATAATAATAATAATAATAATAATAATAATAATAATAATAATTAATTAATAAAATGGTTTTTAGGCATTTAAAAATAGGTCTGAGGCCCAGAAAAATCCAGAAAAATTACCCTAAGTCTAGTTTTTCATTTTACACCCAAAAATATTATTTTCATAATATTTTAATATTATTTATTAAAAATAAAAAATTATTTAATAATTCAAAACCCTGATTTTAATTACAGAAAATTCTCAGAAAATTCCAGAAAATTGTGAAAAATCCCAATTTTATTATTTTTGAAAAATCAGGGGCTTACAATCTACCCAACTTATAAAATTTCGTCCTCGAAATTTAAGAATAAGGAAGGGTTCTCTCTGTCCAATCTCACTTAATTATAGTCTAACGGGTTTCTCCCAGGTGGACATTACGGTCGCTACCCAACTTAGAATTTTACCCATATATCCTCTAAGGTTGTACGACTAGTAAAGCTAGGTCCCAACTTAATAAATCATGATATTGAATCTTTAAGTCTGCAACACAAAACACATCACCTAGGGTATTGCCTTAGTCATAAAGGGTTATCATCAATTCGACCGGTCTGAGGGGTACATCTAGCACTACAAATCAAACACAGGATTTTGTCTTTCCGAAGTAAGGGAAGACGAGGATCAATAATAAGAGTTTAAGGGCGAGGTGGTAGAACAGAGGTATAGGGATCAAGGCGTTTAAAGAATTCTAATGGGGATTGTCAGGCGGTTATGGATTGAGATTCTATTCTGGTAATCATTTATTCGCATGCTCGTATTAGTACAGTTGTGTAACTGATACGATATGCTCGGACGTATTTAGGGCAAGTATACTAGTCAACTCTATATCTCAATCCACGTAAAGTAGTCGTGCGAAGTGCGAATCAAAATGCACTAAGGTTGATCAGACCGTAGTACACTGATTCTGAGTAGACACTTGTATTATTGGGGTTGATCAGGCCTCAATAATACATGTGTCATGAACAAGCCCGATAAAGAGTAAGCTTGCAAAACTAGGCTATAAAATAGCAGCATCAGTCAAGTTCAGCAAAATTTAAGTGCGCTAGATAATGATGAAAGGAGGTACAAATTATTGAAGTTCACAAAATAACACAAAATAAGCACAATAGCAAAAAGTCTCTAAAACAGTTGTCAAATTTTAAAAGCATACTAGGTTATTTAGCAAGTTTAAAATTACTAGGTTGAGGCTGAGGTCACGAACCAATAGGCATGAGCTAAACAATACTAGGAAAGGTATCTACGAATCACTTACGCGCATTAGCTGCTTCCAGAGTTTGCGCGTTCTCCACGGTCATCACGTAAGCTTGTCCGCGTCTTGGAGTAGCGGGACAGTCCCTCACTTGATGTTCTGTTGAGCCACAATATAGGCAGGCACCTAGTCTCTTCCTACAAACTTGCCAAGTGTGGCCTGGTTTTTGGCAAAAGTTACAAGCAGCAGTTTGTTGGTTCTGTCCTTGAGCCTGGTGTTGGGGTGCTGGAGCTCGAGGGAGAGGACGCTGGGCTTGCTGCGGGGACCTCTGCTGTTGTTGTTGAAATGGGCGTTTGTTGGGTCCCGCATTTTCGGTATCTCTTTCTCGCTTTAGCTTATGCCCCATGTCTCTCTCAACGCCTTGTGCCACGTTCAAGATTTCCTCATAGGTGCGGGCTCGGCTGGTGGTGACAGCAAGGCGAATATCCGGAGACAGCCCCTTCTTGAATCTACGGGCTCTGTCCTCTGGGGTACGAACCATGTACTCCGCAAAGTGGCTTAACCTGCTAAATTCAGCAGTATATTCATCAACAGACATGTTACCTTGTTCCAGTCTCTCGAATTGGCTTTCGAGAGCTTCCCGAGCCACTTCGGGGTAGAATTTCTCCTTGAACAGTCTCTTAAAATCTTCCCAGGTGAGGTCAGGAGCTGATAGTTGGGGTTCATCTCTGAACCAGGTTCGAGCTATGTCGAACAATTGCAGGCTTGCGAACTCCACTTTGAGATCATCAGGGACCCGAGCAGTCTTCAGGAGTCGCTCTACGTTCTCTATCCACTCATCAGCGTAGAGGATGCCCTCAGTTCCATAGAATTCCAGGGGTTTAAGGTTCTTGAAGTCTTTGGCACTTCCTGGCCTCTTGAGTGGCGACTCCTGGGACTTAATAGCTTCTGAGAGGCTGGTCCGCAGAAGTGCAGTCTGTTCCTTCTGGGATTCCACCAATCCCTGGAACACTCCAAGTAGTTGTGCCCCATCTAGAGTAACTGCCGGAATAGATGGAGGCGGCGGGAGTGCAAGAGTCTCGGGCACATTCTGTTCAGCTGGTTCTGATGTGCCTCCTACTGTGTTCCTGGTCTGGACCATTCTGAAAGATTAAGGGATAGGAAGATCAGAATAGAATACTTGGAAATCAAAGGCGATAGGAAAAAATTGAGCAAGAATGATATCAAGATTTGAAATGAAGATCCTATTCTGTGAATGAGCTTTTCCTAGAATCCTCAATCTTATTGCAGGCCTGTTCGGTCCCTAAGTTGAAACCGAACAATTTAGTCGTTTGACCTGCATGGGCCACCACTAAAACGTGTCACGACCCGCACCCGGAAATTCGGGCACGAGTACGTAGGTACGTCCAGCCTACGCCGCAGTGTCGGCGGTAGTACGCTGTCTAGGGCATGATCACAGGTAATAAATCTAGCTCATTTACAACAATTAAATAGGCAAGGAAAATAGCAGGAAAAGAATGCTAAGATTTTATAACCAGAATATGATAATCAGATCCAGAGTTTATTACAGAACCAAAGATTTATATCGGGGACAAACCCGATTACTAAGATGAAAGGAAATAAACAACTAATGCTAGCTACTCTGCAGGAGTAGTCTCCTGGGTGGGAACCGGCTCTGCAACTGTATCACCTGCTGGCTCATAGGGTCCATAATAGGTAGGGGCAAGGTTCTCATCATCGCCTAAACAACGTATCCAGTCAGGAAAGGAGCAAAGTACACAGTGCACAACAAGAATAAACTAAATATTTATGACAATTAAATTGAGTATCATATTAAGGAAATTGCATAAAGGAAATATCAACATCTCAGAGTTTAATGCTATAAACAGGAATATGAGAAAGCAGGAAATAAAGTGAAACAGGAAATGAAACTACAACAGTCAGTAAGAACTATAACAAGACTAGAACTATCTGTGTGAACTTGTGTTTGTTTTAGAATACATAGTTGGCATGTAGGGGTTTATAAGGCTAATCCGGCCATCATAAACGGCTATTAAACAATATAATCGAGATCCGGCTGATGGACAGTCGTGTACCACAGCTATTAAACAATACATGGGGAAGGGTAAACTACATGCCTCCTAGTATTCTCCCACCCGACATGAAAAATAAGACATGAATTCCAATATTCAAGACATGAAATACAATATTCTAACACTACATGTAATCATCAAGGGTACTAGTAGAGCAGGGAATTAATTATCACAATATAAAGATTTAAACTTGAAGTGCAGGTACTTGCCTGTTGTTTGGATCCGATTAATTGTTCTAGGGGAAGTTTCCAGGGATGAGTCCAAAAGCTGAAATAGACATTACCATCATGCTCATAAGATATCAAATAGCTGGAAATGCCTGTCCTTGGGTCCAATTTGGAGACAAGGGCAAAAACGGCAGTTTCGGGTCAAAACGGAGTCCGCCGGTGGGCCCGCTTTGCACCGAAAAACGTGTCCAGGTCAACGGTCTCCAAATTCACAAAACTTAGTGTCAACAGGTCAGGAACACTGATACGAACCCAACGAAACTTCCAGATTTGGATTCCGATGAGCCGATCACGAAATCGCCCATCGAGCGGGGCCTGTGGGCCCACGACACGCGATTTCGTCAACGTTCTCAGAATCGAACCAAACTTGACCCACAGGACCAGCGTATCGCTACGAGTCCGATGGCGCAAGTTTCGTCTCGATCCGACGAGTGTACAAGAAGTTAGGGCAAATTGCAGAAAAGGCGGATACGGGGCGATGTCCGCGGATACGCGTTGATTTCGGTGTGCACGCACACCCGAATCAGCTTCCGCTAAATCTCACACGTCCGTATCGACGCTGCGCACGTATCTGTGAAGACCGCACGCGACCAAGTCGTCCCGTTTGGCGGGACGTACTCAGTTCCGGGGTGAAACAGGGTCTGGTTTTTCCTGTTTTTGGATCGCGGTGTGCGATCACCACAGGACGCGATGTCGCGAACAGTTTGTCCGGACACCGAGAGGGTCATACAGGCTTTACAACGCAATTTGCGGAATCGAAAACGGAGCTACGAGCGAAAAGTTACACGCACCTGAAGGGGACCCGAAAACAGGGCAAAATCGTGTCCGACACGACACGGACACTGTGTCCTGTGTCCGTGTCCGACACAGGGGGAGAAATAGGAATTAGGGTTAGGGCTCAGGGACGCGCGGCGGTCTCCGGCGGACGGCACGGCGGCGGGGAGGTCGTCCGGCTAGGGCGGCTTGCGGAGGCGGTCGGCCACTCGGCGGCTGCTGCCGGAGCGGACGGGGATGGCCGGAGGAGTGGCTGCGGGGGGGGGGGGAAGGAAGAGGCTGGGGCTGCGGGGTTGCTGGGACGGCGGAGGCGGGCTGCCGGCGTCGGGCGGAGCGGAGGCGGCGCGTGGCGGCGTCGGGCAGCGGTGGCGAGGTGGCGAGGAGACGGCGGAGGGATCTGAGGCGGGGGGTCGACGGCCGGGGGGGGATTTAAAGGGAGAGGGCGGAGCCGTTAGGCGGAGGAGGCGGAGGAAGAACCGGGGGAGCCGGGCGAGGCGCGGCGTGGCGCTGGAAGCGGGCGGCGCGGCCGGAGGCACGGGGAGCGGCGGCAGAAGCGGGCGGTTGCGCGGGTCGTGCGGGCTGGGGGCCAGGGAGCAGGTCCGGGTCCGGGCGGGTCGGGTTCTGGCGGACCCGACCCGACCCGCTAGGGTGACGGGCCGCGGGGGACTGGGCCGGGCCGGCCTAATGGGCTGGGCCGGAGAAAAGAAAAAAAAAGGAAAATAATAATAATAATAATAATAATAATAATAATAATAATAATTAATTAATAAAATGGTTTTTAGGCATTTAAAAATAGGTCTGAGGCCCAGAAAAATCCAGAAAAATTACCCTAAGTCTAGTTTTTCATTTTACACCCAAAAATATTATTTTCATAATATTTTAATATTATTTATTAACAATAAAAAATCATTTAATAATTCAAAACCCTGATTTTAATTACAGAAAATTCCCAGAAAATTCCAGAAAATTGTGAAAAATCCCAATTTTATTATTTTTGAAAAATCAGGGGCTTACAGAAGATCTTCGAGTTGGATTTCTATCTTTTTACGGTACATGTCAGTCTTGAACTTGATTCAGCCTGGAGGAAGTTTGGTGGCGATAGACCCCACTATAAATTTTTCTTCCTGCTTCATGTCATCTTTCTCCAGTTTTTGCTACATCTTCAGAAGTTCCTTAACTTGTGGAAACATCACATTCTCGTCCTCAAATTGTAAAGTAAAGAACTTCTCGACGAGATAGATTTTAGATTTTTTTTTGTCAGTTTTATAGTGCTTCTCAAGAGATTTTCAGACATCTCTTGCCTTCTCCTTCTTGTTGTAGGACTCTGCCATCGAGTCCTTTATAACATTGAGAATCAACAACCTGCAGAGGTCGTTGTCTTTCTTCCACTTGGAGTGTGCGTCCTGCGCCACACCAACTGCAAGCTCTCCTCCATCTTCGGGAATGGTAGATTCAGGATCAACCAATACATAAGCAACTTTGACAAGACGAAGATTCAAGGGGATCTTCCTCTTCCAAATGTTGTAGTATTCGTCATCAAACTTCTCAAGCTTTTGAAAGCTACTATCGAGAAGGCTTGAGCGGTTGTCCATTCTAACTCGGATCTTGTCTTGAGATTGTTAGTGTCACGCCCCGATTTCATCCAATCGATAATCGTCCCCTGGGCGTGATGCCGTTCACGCGTAGGACGCGCGTGCACAAGGCCTAGGCATAATGATGATCTTTAGAACATATGCAACAGAGTACGCAAATAAGATAACACACATTGAGGCATAGAAAAGTTTCCTTTTTATTGATAATGAACATCTGTTTACAGACTCTTAACCCAAAACGAGAAGGATGCCACACGGGCTTACAACTTGGATACAAAATGAGATAGTCGTTCCCATACATCACATCCTTTTACTAAAACTTCAAAACAATATAGACACCTGCTGGCGAAGCTATTGCCTTGCCACGGAGCCGCATTAAAGGGTTGCGCCTGCTCCAAGTGCTTTGTACAAGCTTCAAAAGTCACGAACAGAATGCGTCGGATACTGGACTGGTTAGAGAAGGAAGAAGCTTCAGCTCCTCGCCGCGTCGCTCGGGCTCGGGGAACCTGCTGCAACGAGGGTCAGTACTATGAAAAGTACTGGTGATGGTGAGCTAACCCAACTAACCAAATCCAAGTTTTTTCATATGAAGCATGCAATATTATTGTGGTCTTTCTATTCTTGCCTTAGTTCAATTTTCATGCAAGCATCAAGAAATCAATTCATCGAAACAAATAGGCCACCGTTAGGTGACTCTTTACCTTCCGTCTGAACTGCCTGCATAATACTTACCATGTCCTTCCCTGCCATGAAGACACCATTAGTTTGAGCAAGCAATGCAGAAACATATATACATTTGATCATGGCATATCATTGCCACCGTAGACAATAGATACAGTAAGCGGTGACCCTTGCAGCTCGGGTAGCAAGCCCCGCTACAAGGCCTCCCCCGCCTTACCCGTGCTAGTCTCGCTACCGTAGCTATCTGAGTTCCGCCCGGAACGATCGGCCCCAGTGCCCCGGGCGCCGTTCGCAGGAACTAAACCTTGTGCACAAGTTGTCTGACCGAACTACGCATTGACACTAAATTAATAGATAGAGCATTCAAACCACAAGAATGTGTACATCTACTATAGCATAGTGCATTTGGCATAGATTTTCTGTCCAAGTGATTGCATTTCAATATAGTTTGCACAATACATCCGTACAGTTATATAGAATAAGTTCTAGCTACAACTGAAACATGAATATATAAATGCATAGCGGACAAGCACGCATCAATGAGATCGTTTGAGCATTCTAAGTGACAAGCATTTCAAGTGTTTCAAGTCTAACTCTACTCTTTTCCTTTGACTCAGTTTTATTCTTATTCTGATATCGTTGGAGGGAATGCATAATGACACTACCAGAAAAAATTAAATTAGCGACGTTTAAAAACGTCGCTAAATGACCAAAAAATGTCGCTAATTACGTTTAGCGACGTAATTAGCGACGTTTTAAAGAAGTCAAAAAAGCAAGTCGCTAAAAGAAAAAATGTCCCTAAACGTCGCTATGCCGACGTTTTTTAGCGACTTTAATGTGTCGCTAAATTTAGCGACATTTAGCGACTCAGCGTCACTAATTAGCGACGTTTATTAATGTCGCTAAACGTCGATAATTAGCGACTTATATAGCGACGTTACAACGACGTCTTTAATGACCTGACAATACTGTCATGTCAGCAATTTGCGACGTACATCGACGATTTTAGCGACGTCATTAGCGATGTGTAGCAACATCGCTAATTAGCGATGTAGTTAGCGACGTATATTAACGTCGCTAAACGTCGCTAAAAACATCGCTAATTTTATAGAAAAAATAAAAAAAAGAATACTGAATTGAATTTCTAGGTTTGCCAACCCCCTTGGGTTGAACACTCAACACCGATAAATAACATATTTAATATGAATAATATAATAAAATTTGAAGAAAAGAAAGCATCCAGCAAATCTCATCGTAAAGAATATGGCAAATATATATCCATACAATCGCATCCTAAATAATAATAAAAATACAAATATCCAGCAACTAGCTATACTACTGCGGATCTGCAGGAGGCTGACCATCGGCGCGCCTGAAGGATAAGAACAGCTCATTCTTGTCCCGTGGAATCGACACCGATGTCGATGCAGAAGGCAGTGACATCGGTGGAGTCTGTGTCGATGTAAGCGCACCAGAAGGCCGTACCCGCTCCAACTCTGTGAGTCACTGGTTGTAAGAATCCATGGTAGATAACAGCCTCGTACTGCTATGAACCATTGAATCATGCATCATCGTCAGCCTCTCACCCATCGATAGCCGTGATGCATGCAGCTCCATGATGTTGCGGTCTGTCGAGGCTCTAATATCATTTGTCAAATCCCGGAGCTCCGTCATGCTGCGGTCGAGCATATCGAATCGTGCGATGAGCGTCGGATCATCCGCCTGCGGCTGGGACCGGGGCTGATCCTCCATCCTTCGCAGCAACTCATCACGGAGAGACGCAATCTGACGGTCAATGGCCTCCTAGACGACCTCCTGGACTCTTCAGAAAATTTATCTTGTTCGCCTTCCTCGTCCTCCTCTTCCTCTTCCTCCTCCTCGTCTTCACTTTCATCTACTTCGTCTTCCTCTTCGGATAATTCTGCATCTTCTATATTATTACTCGTGTAATGAGTAACTTTCGTTGAGTCCACATCTACAATATTTGTCACAAGAGGTAGATCGTCCTCCTGATAAGCTATTTCGTCAATGTCAAAGGTATTTCTAGCTTTAGTCTTGCATACTGCCCACCAATCCGACCTCGCTATCCCCCGTCTAGGATAAGTTGTGAAATACACGAGCTGAGCCTGACTTGATAGGATAAATGGTTCATGGCCTTGATATCTACGCTTGTGGTTTATATCCACAAGGTCATGCTTGTCAATTTTCCAACCTTGATCTTGAATCGGATCGAACCATTTGTCCTATCAAGTCTTAGCAACTGAATTCACTAAAAAAGTGAAATCACTAAAAAGTTTGTGCAAGAATGGGTCTTAGCAACTGAAATCACTAAATTAACCAAAATGGCCTTATCGCTATGGAACAGGGTTGTCTATGGGGATATTTTTCTAAGAGTTGAACCGTGTAGAGGATCGGGTCTTAGCAAATGAAATCAACTATAAAATAGATAATTCCCTTTAGACTAGGGCGTCTCTTTGTGAAGCTAAAGCTAATCTGAAACAAAAAATCCTCGTTTATGAGGCATTTTGGAAACAAAAAGCCAGACTTAAGTAGAATTTGCAAGGGGAACGTATCTCTAAGTACTTCCATGCATGCCTATCTAACAAAAAGAGGAAGCTTTATATCCACAATTTCCAAACTGAGGATGGCAGACTCATTTCAGATAAGAAAGAGATTAAGCATGCTGCAAAAATTTATTTTGTCAATTCCTATGCTCCGGAGTCCTGTATTGATGATGATGAGTTTCTGGATATTAGCCCTCTTCTTATTTCTGAAGAAGATAACAAACTTTTGAGTCTGCCATCCTATCAATTTTAATTGTTCTACAGATTTATTTGCAACCATTACTTAATCATTGTCCTACAGATTTATTTGCAATAGTTTTCAACTGTTAGTGTGTGTCAGGTCATGTCGTATCGTGCCGTGTTGTGTCATGTTAGAGAGAAAGAGAGAGAGACAGAGAAAGGAGATAGAGAGAGGAGCTCACCGAGGAGGGGAGCCGGAGGAAGGACGCCGGAGGGAGAAGGGGAGCTGGAGGAAGGAGGAGCTGACGGCGGAGGGGGGAGGATGCGGCCGGAGGGGGGTCGCCGGGAGGGATGAGGGGACGCAGGAGGGAGGAGGGGAGCCGGAGGGGGGGGGGGGACGAGGCCGGAGGGGGGTCGCCGGAAGGAGTAAGGGAGCCGGAGGAAGGAGGAGCGCCGGGAGAGGTTTGAAATTTGGGAGAGGGGGAGAGAGAGTTAGAAGGAAATGGGGGGACCACCAGCCCTAAATGAAAAATTTAGCGACATTTTTAACGACTCCAGTAATGACGTCGCTAACTAGCGACATTAGCTTAGACTTTTAGCGACGCAAATAACATCGCTAATTAGCGATGTTCGAACGTCGCTAATGACGTCGCTAAAAGTCTAATAATAAATACGTCGCTAAATTAGTCGCTAAACGTCGCTAAATAAAATATATTAGCGACGTTTAGCGACCTTAATTGAACTTATGGTGACTAATCTTTTAAAAACTAAATAGAAGTCGCTAAACGTCGCTAAGGAGTCGCTAATTTATATTATATTAGCGACGTTTTTCGTTTACGTCGCTAAAAAACGTCGCTAATCCCACTTATTATAGTAGTGTGAGTCAATTATTATTTAGAGTGAAGACTTGGCAGAAGGGTGCTAAGCGAAATATAGCCACTCACAAGTTGGAGAACTAGGAGAGAAAAGGGAGAACTTCAAGACTCCGCGCGTGCGTCGTCTACCCGATCACCTGTACGCACCAACAGATGATCAATATCTCCTGCTTCGGTCTCCGAGGTTCGATATTAAATTGCGAGATCCTAAGAACGAAAGCAATAAAATCCATCGAAACTGTTCAAGAAAACGCAAGTCATAAAACCAACAAGAAAGCAACTAAGCGGCACGAAAACGGGCAAGAAAACTAGCGCAGCGGAAAGGCCCCTCTCGCCTCTGCCGCCGAGCCCTTCCTTGAGGCACGATCCGTTGAATATGAGACCTGATTCCGAAGAAACCAATCCATAACGAGGAAAGGATCTTGATTCAATCTGTCCCGATCGAACGGTTGCAAGTATTTCTTGGCCGCGCTCCCCGAATAGGGGGAACAGGGCGTTACAGTTAGTCCCGAAGTCAGATCAAAGAAGAAGAGGTAGCCACAAAGTAGAGACTGACACAAAAGTTCGTCTCTACAAACTCTAGAAGAGAAGTTGGTGCACTGAGACTCACACAAGAGTTCGTCTACAGTGACACACAATCCCACAGAAGCACTAAACAAGGAACATGTTACACACTGACAATCCAAAGAAAATATAAATACAACAAGAATCAGAAAATTGTTCTTCTCTTTACGTTCACAAACGCTACACCGAGAAGAACGGAAACATGAACAGAAATACAAAAAAGAAAATATAAATACGACGATGCTGACGTGCTAAGTGCGCGAACAAAGCGCCAATTTGCACCCTTGAGTCCGAGTCTGAGTCTGAGTCTGAGTCTGAGTCGCTAGCTCCGAAGAAAAACTTTTCAAATGTGATGACAAGATAAAGATTGTGACAATGTGGTTCACACTTAATCCCTCTAGAAAAGTCAACCACCATTCCATGTGCATCTACCAATACTAAGTAAAACTATATATTGAAATATACACATTGATGGTTTTTCAATGTGGAACTAAAACTCCCAAAACAAAATAAAAAATACTACCAAAATTAATTCAGAAGAAATATGTATTAAATATAATCTGCCAGTCGGACGGACGGGTGCATAGATTCTGCCAGACTAGCAAAAAATTGATGGTTCAATTTCCGTCAGACAATTTAACGAAAATAAAGCAGCGGAAGTGGATTTTTTTGATTTTTGTTTTGTTTTTTTGGCATCAGGAGATGATTTTAGTTCCTTTGTTCCGTATTGCCTCTTTGCCGTATAGTTCACTAGAAGCCCATTAAAGTAATTGATTCGTTGTTGCTCCTACTAGGTTTCCAGCAAGCAACTATGTAATGATTTGACGACAATGCTTATTATATATATATATATATATATATATATATATAACTTGTGTAGTAGATGACCTTTGATTATATACAAGAGGAGGTTGTGTATATAATATAAAACTTCATGTTTTAAATAGTCCTACCTGCACCAGAAAAAAACAAGAAGCAGGTAAAAAAACAAACAAGAAGCAGGTGCAATACACTAGATCACATGCACAAGAAAAAAACAATAAGAAGGTTGGAAATTTCTATTTGTTTTTATTTTATTTCCTTATTCTTTTTTTTTTTTTTTATTTCTTTTTCTTTTTTTTTAAATATATATATATATATATATATATATATATATATATATATATACACATAGAAAAATATAGAATTTTTTATTAATGCATACCATTAAGCTAGCAACTGCCCAAAGAGTCCCCTACATGAAATAAATTAGGAAAAATTTATAATGACTCTATAAATCCTCTAAATGCACAAACACCCAAAATAAAAATTAAATAAAAATATATTTCCTTTATTTATCTCATAATTACTATAATTAAATTATTAATTAATTAAAAAGGTAAATACGGTTTTTAGGATTAGGGGTTTTACACTTGTGCAAGCTAGTATCGAGAATGTTTGAGCGGTTGTCCATTCTAACTCGGATCTTGCCTTGAGATTGTTAGTCCCGAAGTCAGATCAAAGTCCCGAAGTCAGATCAAAGAAGAAGAGATAGCCACAAAGTAGAGACTGACATAAGAGTTCGTCTCTACAAACTCCAGAAGAGAAGTTGGTGTACTGAGATTCACACAAGAGTTCCTCTACAGTGTCACACAACCCCACAAAAGTACTAAACAAGGAACATGTTACATACTGACAACCCAAAAAAAATATAAATACAACAAGAATCAGAAAACAGTTCTTCTCTTTCCGTTCGCAAACGCTACACCAGAAGAACGGGAACAAGAACAGAAATACAAAGAAGGAAACTCTTGCTGGGGTGTTCAAAACCACCAGAGCTCAAGACAAGATTCACGCTATACAACGATCTACCCCCAGGATCCAGTAAGTTCACACGAGAACTTATGGAACACTCTTAGTCACCTTCGGATCACTCGGAAGATTACTTTGGAATGATGCTAAAAACTGCCGCAGGTCTTGCTGGTGCTCTCGATTTTTTTTTCTCTCTCTTTCTCAATTTTTTCAACTCTCTAAATGAAAGGGGAGAGCCTCTGTTTAAAGAGGATTTTATCTTCCATGCGACATGAGAAAAAAACCAGGCCGCATAAGCCGCCTGCGCCGCTGTACTGCACAGAGAAGACAAGTCGTCAGGAGCCAAAAGCTGCAGCTGCGTGGCACAAAGAGCCACAAGCCGCCAACAACAGTCCCTGTTCCCTCCACACTTGACTTGTTCAAGCTAACTTCGTGGCCGTATAGCTCCAGGCCGCAAGGGCTCTTGGCCACATGGGCACCTGACCGCATGCGCACCTATCTGCATGACCCATGTCCGCATGAGCACCTGTCCGCATGGGCACCTGGCAGCATGCGCTCCAGGCTGCATGGCTCCACGAAGCATGCGTTCGAGCAAGCAACCGTGCATGTAACTCGCGCATAAAAGGACCGCACGAGCGCCTGCGACGATGCTGACGTGCTAAGTGCGCCAACAAAGTGCCCTTCAGCCCGAGTCGCTAAGTCCCTTTGGGACTTCGCGCCAACAAAGCAACCAAACATTACAAGCTAGACATATGATTCATCGAATTGGACTCGGATTGAGCACAAGCTCGACCCAACCCATGCGAGTTGCACCCCTAGTAAGAGCAGAGTTAAATGAGGAGATGGAGTAAAAATCTTTGGATTGATCTTCTTCATCACAGTCTGAGACATTATTGTCATAGAAAAAAAATAGCAATCATGTTGGAGTACCTGTTATTTTCAATCAAATTGTTTTCAAGATTTGTCTTATGAGAGAAAGATAGAGGTTAGAGCGTCATTCGGACATATTAACTTGACGGAGGGTATTAACTTTGACTTGAGCAGCTTAAATACAAATCAAATCTCATTATCCTCTCTCGGTTGAAGCACGACTTCTTCCAAATAGGTAGTTCAGCATTTTTTTTCTTTTCTTTGAGATGCTGTATTGAAGCAGCATATTGCTTTTTTTATTCAATTATTGTTGAAGCAGACATCTTGTATCTTGTGATGAATGACTATAAAATTTGGAACGAACGGAGAGAACTTTTATATATATATATATATATATATATATAGAAAACTTCAGTAGTAGATGACCTTTGATTATATCAACAGACATCTTGTATCTTGTGATGAATGACTATAAAATTTGGAACGAACGGAGAGAACTTCTATATATATATATATATAGAAAACTTCAGTAGTAGATGACCTTTGATTATATATAAGAGGAGGTTGTGTATATAATATAAATATCATTATCCCTTCTCTCTTCCGGACCCTTATTCGGTATTTCCTCTCTCGGTTGAAGCACGTCTTCTTCCAAATAGGTAGTTTTCATGTTGAAGCAGCATATTTTTATCATTCAATTATTGTTGAAGCAGACATCTTGTATCTTGTGATGAATGACTATTAAATTTGGAAGGAACGGAGAAGAACTTCTATACATATATATATATATATATATATATATATATATAAAACTTCTGTAGTAGATGAGCTTTGATTATATATAAGAGGAGGTTGTGTATAATATAAAACTTCATGTTTTAAATAGTCCTACCTGCACCAGAAAAAAAACAAGAAGCAGGTGCAATACACTAGACCACATGCACAAGAAAAAAAAACAATAAGAAGGTTGGAAATTTTTTAATTATATATAAAATTTTATGTTTTATATCTTGTATCTTGTGATGAATGACTATTGAATTATTTATTGCTTTATTATTATTTTTTTTTGGGCTGCTCCACATCTATTATTGCTTTTCTTAAAAAAAAATTATTATGGTGTATTATGGAGTTGTTGCAAAAGCCGGAGACATTTCCTCAGATTTTTGTTGAGTAACATTAACTTATCAATTAATAAAAAAAAATCACATTTTCATCAAGGTACACTAATTTTTAATATATATTTTTTCTAATTATTTATTAAACTCATCAAGGAGGGATTTATATCTCCGATTTTTTGTATCCCCAAACATCATCATGTTACCATCTTAGAGCATTATTAGTAGAAATTATTGCTTATTGACATCGATGACCTACTTCCCCTAACGGATATATTTTTGTTGTTGTTGTTGTTGTTGTTGTTGTTGTTGTTGTTGTTATTGTTGTTTAATTCAGATATAAGGAAAGACAAGACCGCTACCATCTTAGAACATCATTAGTAGATGGAGCTAAAAAATGCATCTTGGGGTCTAAATTTATAAAAAAAAAAGTACATCTAGAATGGATTAGGTTTGTATGAAAATGGTAGAAAATATGATCCCAAAATTTGTGTAGTCCAGCCAATGGAACTAATATTTGAATGGTTGAAACCTGCACTACGTGTTAGATTCTATTCTCTCATATTCAGAGGCCAATAATTATTTCATCCACCTGCCAATACATGCAACACTATGCGTTTTGTTTTTTTTTGTTTTTTTGTTTTATCATTATCAAACTTTTCTGATCTTTTTTCGAACAAAACAACAGAGTTACCGTGATTTAGCCATGATCCAAAGCACAAATCATCCGGAAAAATATACAGGAGTAGAGTTTGGCCTCCGATCGTATAATTTTTCACGTACAAAATGCATATATTTATGTTGTATTTGCTGTGTAAAAGTTTTGCACTCGTGCTATTAGGTTGCGTCTTCTTTTCAGTCATCGACATGTTTCTTCTGGTTTCAAAATAATATTTTTCCACAAATTGGACTTTATATATATGTTGAACCAGAGATCAGGCTTGGGCTTGAGCTAGACATATGATTCATCGGATTGGACTCGGATTGAGCACAAATTCGACCCAATCCGTCCGAGTTGCACCCCTACTAAGAGCAGTGTTTAATGAGGAGATGAAGTAAAAATCTTTGGATACGTCTTCTTCATCACGGTCTGAGGCGTTAGTGTCATAGAAAAAAAAATAGCAATCATGATGGAGTACATGTTATTTCCAATCAGATTGTTTCCAAGATTTGTCCTTAGAGGAAAAAAGAGAGGTTAATTAGAGCATCATTTGGGAGGGTATTGACTTGACTTGAGCAGCTTAAATAGCTAAAAGTATTTAGTAGTATAATATTAAAATACAAGATATCAAGTTGAACAAATTAAATAGTTGAGAATATTTAGTTTCTAATGCAACTTGTTTGCTTCTTCGCTGGTGAACATCCAAGTTAGTTGTACAACCGTGCAATTGTAACCTGCACAACAATGCTCTTGTAATTAATGCACAGAATATACCTAATAATGGGAAATAAATCTCAGCATACATAGAAAGGTTAAAGGATGATGTTAAAAGAAATGGACCAAGACAATTGCTAGGAGTTGTCTCCTACATAAGTCCTACTTGAGCATTCTACGGACACGTTACAGATCCGAACATTTTCAGATAGGCGCAATATAATCGTCTATGTTGCATGAATATGGATGCAAACACAATACGATGTGGACAAATCAATGGACAATTTACTCAAAACTATTTCCTGGATCCAAACAGGAAAGTCGGAAAAACAAATCAAAATGATCAGGATGCACAAAACAATTTACTCTAGCATGACATTTGCTTAAAAATCAGCAACTAGGACCTGGATGCAACATTGAGGTGCTAATGGTATTAGACAAGTGTACCGCGAGCACTATACAACTTACTAAGAAGTTTAAAGTAAGGCTACTAATATTAATATTCATCTCAACTAACCAACGACAAATAAATAGTATTTAATTGTTTTTTTATTTCTTACAGAAAGATACATTGGGCTCCTACATCCCATATGTACTAGTACATTATAATTCTATTGGTCAACATGTACATTGGTTCATATAGAAATATAAACCTATCGCTCATATCATGTGCACTAGTACACTCCGTTCCTATTAGTCAACATGTGCATTGCGCGTTCGAGCCTCCTGGACGTTATTTAATTTTTTTTGAGTGGTGAGTCGGTGATGGTGCAGCGCATGTGCGGTGTAGGTGCAGGTGCAGGTGCAGGTGCAGGTGCAGGTGCGGACCTTCGGGCCGGGATGTGGTGGGCCTTCGGACCGAGATCAAATGAACGCTTCAAAACCTTCCAAAAAAAATCAAACCTTTTTTTAGAACCAATAATAAAAAATACCATAATTTCATAAAATAAAAAAACAGAAAGATGTGATAAAAACAAATGAGCCTGGTCGAATTCATGAAATACCGTCAATAATTTCCTATTTTCAAGCCACTATTGGAATATAACAAAATTTATATCTAATTTTTATTATATCATAGATTTTATTGTACCCCAAAAACTAATAGATATCACAATTTGGATGATAACAAAATAATTATATATATATATATATATACTGGAAAATTTATGTCCGTTGTACGTAAAATAACTTTTTTCTTATGATATTAATGTAAAATTGTTTAATATTTAAATATATTTGAATTAAGATTTATTATATATATGTTTACATTTTAATTAAAATTTGTTATATATTTGTTTATATTTTAATTATAATTTGAATAGTGTAAACTATAAAACAATGAAGCATGTTTGTGATATTTGTAAACAAACCACACTTAACTTACACTGACCACAAATCAGAAAGGCAAAAATAGCTTTGAAATTACACTGAATATTAGGAGGTGACTAATAAAGCTTTTGTAAATCAGAGAAAGAAAGGAAATCAAAGGAACTTCACACGATAATACTTACAGGGGTGCAGTCGTAGTCTAATTTAAGACTAATTTGCTTGATTGTTTAAAATCCTGACTTTGATCTGATTTTATTGTTTTTCTTTATTTATTCTGATTGTCTAATTTCACCTTGATATTTAAATTCAAATTTGGATAACTCATTAGAATTATGTTTTCTTTTAAAATATGAACATTAATTGATCGGGGAACATTTCAAGATGAAATAATATCAAATTATCTTTCTCACTTCCCTTGGATTCCAACCTTATCCAACTTGTAAATCAGAAGGTCTAATAAGATTGAGTAAATAACTTTAATAAGATCGAGTGAATAACTTTCTCACGAGGACCCCACTGACAAGAAGTTAGGGTCTACTTGGATTAAGAGTTAATAGAGTTGAGTAAGGAAAAGTTAAGTGAGGGGGAACACAAATTCTGCTTGGTTTGAGGGTAAAAATTTAGGAGGAGGAATCGTAAAGGGTTAAGTGGGGGTTTGTTTATTCTTCTTTTGTCGATTTTTTTAACCCACACAATCGGAAGGTTAACGAAGGAAAATGAGAGGTTTTGTTTAAAGAGACATAAAGACTCATATTTGACTTATAAAATATTATGACTTTCTTTTTTATTTTTTTTGCTTTCTCAAGTTACTGCTCCGTAGATTCCTGACTTTGTCCAGGTATGTCTTGTCTCTTCTCGCTTGTGTCTTGTCTCTTCTCGCTTTCTCATACTTTCTAGTTATTTTATTTCTATAGGTATTAGATTTGTAGCTATTATTTTTTGTGAAGATATTTTGACAAGTTTTAATTAAAAATTTAATCAAATCAATCTAATATTATACCATATGTAATAAGAATATTTTGGTAAATATTGTATTCTTCTTAATATTCCTCTAATTCAAAACCAAAAATCAGCAAGAGTTATTTCCAAGTAAGGTTATATGTATTGACTCACATTCCCTTCACTTAATTTTCTTTCACTTAGTCCAAACAGGCCGAACTCATGACCTTTTCAATAACAATTACCAATTCTCACCACTATACACTAAACTGTAAATTTATGGACTCTTGAAATTTCAATCCCAATTGTTGTTATATATTGAAATTTAAGGACTTTAAATTTCAATACCAATTGTATTCTTTCTTCAACTAAAAAAAACACCTTCTCGCCCTTGGGCCTTGTTTCAACTCACCTCATTCCACTAAAATAAATATAATATTAGAAATTAAGAACTTCATCCTTCGTTTTCCATATCCATTGAAATGTATGCCTGGACTTTTCTTGCATGACACGTCCCTTTCCGCTCAATTGACTACCAACCGAAACAAAAAAAAAAATTGGAAAAAGAAAAGAAAAGAAATTATTCGGTACTAAGGCCATTTCCCCGCCTCCTCCCCCCCCCCCCCCCCCCTCTCTTGGACGTCTGCGTCCTCCAAAGATCACATATACTCTTTCAAATTTGCCACTAGCCGCATTGAGATCTGGTGCCATGTGGATCCACGACATCGACGGCAGTCTCATCTGTGTCTTCGTCGTGAAGATCGATGTCCGCATTGTCACGTTTCGATTCTGCAGAACAAAAAAGTAATCATTGAACGTGATATCGTATAAGTCTAAATTATACTTTTACAAGATAAAAAATCCACATTTAATGATATATATCTCAAAACAACGATATTATAATTAGTTAAAATTTATTACGTAAAAAAATTAATATTACGTAAAAAATTTTTTTTAAAAATAATAAATTTGTTATAAATAACGCTATGGAAAATCGAATCTATACCTCCCTACTTAACCACATGAACTAGAAGAGTTATTTGGCTATAGTTATATAATATTAGGTAGTTAAACAATTAGTTAAAATTTATTTATTTTTAATTACGTGAAGATATACGTACGATTTTTCAAGACTTTTTTTTATAAAGAGTAGAGATATATCCATAACAAATTATAATTAAAATATAATTAAATCGTAATTAAAATATAAATATAAATACAAATGTAACAAATTTTTATTTAAATATATTTAAATTAATTTACAATAATATCAAAAAAAAAAATTATTTTACGTGCAACACACATGAATTTACTAGCTAGTATCAATAACAAATTCTAATTTATATATAAAAATATATATAAAAAATTAAAATTAAAATATAAATATATATAACAAAAAAATGTAATTGTTGCACATGAATTTTTTTTCAGCAAATTTACAGTACATAATTTTTTTAAAATAAACTACCTAAAACGAAAATATTTAAAAAAAATAAAGTAACGAAAGATTTCGCAATCCCAAATGGCCAAAATATGGAAAATATTTTTTAAATATTTTTGTTACATTTTTGCAAACTGAGTTGGCAACAATTTCCCTATGGTTTTTTTTTTTGGATTTATTTTTGGTTTGTTTTGGTTTGTTTTTTTAGAATTTTTTGTTGTTGGTTTTTTTGAGATAGTGGGTTTGGTTTTATTTTTGTGTTGGGTTTTTTTTTTTTTTGGCAGGCAAAAAATAAATATAAAAAATAACTTAAAAAAATAAGTATCAAAACTAAAATAATTAATGTAGTTATTTTTATAGGTATTTTTGATAGTTATTTTTTAGTTAATTATAGTATGTTAATAATTTTCTTAAATAGTTGTACTTAGCTATTTTAGTTTTGATAGTTAATATTTTTAGTTAATTTTAACAAATTTAATTAATTCTTAAATAGTTGTACTTAAATAATTTACTAATCGTACTAAGATCGATTTTACTTTCCATTACGGTAGAAAATGCTAAGTTTACTACCAAATCTTTACAACCTTCTTACAACCCCCACCCCCCCCCCCCCCCCCCCCCCCCACCCATCCTTACAACCTCTCACCCCCCCTACTTACATATGGGTCCCAATCGGCCCCACCCTCCCCTCTCTCCCCTGGGACAAAAGAACGTTACAATATGAATGTTAAAAAAAAAAAAAAAAAAAGAGTCCGTTGGGCAGAGAAGTGCCAAAGAAAAAAACAAACACAAAAATAAAACCAACAAAAAGAAAACCACTTCCACTATCCCAAAAAAACCAACAACAAAAAAATCCTAAAAAACAAACCAAAAAAAAAAAAACCATTGGCAAATTTTTGCCAACTCAGATGGCGGAAATTGAGCAAAGCCAAATTTTCGCAACAAAAGAATTTAAAAGCTATTTTTTTTCATATTTTCGTCATCTGGATGGCAAAATCTTTCGTAACTTTAATTTTTTTAAATATTTTTGTTTTAGCTAATTTATTTAAAAATATTTTCTGTACAGTCAAATTTTTGATATTTTATTTTTTTGCCGAATAGAAATAGAAAGGACTTTATTAAGAAACTGTTGATATGAAGCTCATATCATGACAGATATGAGGACTAATACATTGGGGTTGTTCTTTATATGAACATATTGAAGATATTACATTTTGTTGCAGAGAGTTTGCTGCCAAGTTCATCCGAGGCCAAACTTTCCTGGGTGGTGCAATCCTCTTGGTATTTGTTCTGCAAAGAGCAAGCAGATTTGATTATGTATTCCACGTTAATTGGTTTTTGTTGCACAGGAATTCACTAGTACAATTAAAACATGCAATAGATAGTAAACATAATTGTTGACCCACCACTAACAAAAACATTACAATACTATTTGAGCTAGCCAAACAACCACAAAAAGAAACACAGAAGAAATGCTATGATGGAAAATACATGAATTTTCGTTCCAAGAAAAAACATGAAAATCTACTTAGGAAGTAAAGACTCCATTTTGAGCTCCTGGATGTCAATTGTTCCTTTTTCCGTCATTGGTATTGAAGAGCTAAAAAATGGCTCCTCTCTCCATAAAACAATTAATGAAATACACTGATTATCTTTACTTTAAACAAATGAATCCATTTTTGTTCATCCACCAAAACTAGAATACATGTTCATCCTATAATCAAGTGTTGCCATAAATTCTCACAATCTAATAAAGAACTACAAATTCTCACAATCTAATAAAGAAATATAAATTCAGTAATAAATAACTACAAATTCTCACAATCTATTAGACCCTTAGAGAAGGTGATAGGTGCACACTTCTTCTTTTTTTTACTCACACACACCTACTCTCCTAAGCGGACCCGTGGCTGGAACAGCCACCCAGCCGGTCCAGGTACCAGCGCGCTCCCAAAGGAGCTAACAACGCTTGGTGATAGGTGCACACTTCAATCTTTGCATATTAGACATTTGCTACAATGTAGAAGAGTAATCTAAATAAAGTAACCGAATATTTACACAATAGAAACATTATGTATCTGATGAATATAAAAGCGACATTTCCAATAAAAGAAAGCAAGTTTGCACTACTAAAAGAAACCCAACAAACAATTACAACATTCCTTCTAGAAACCAACATGATCTCCATCATCTTCTCAGCAACATGATCTCTATCATCTTCTCAGAAAGCTTCCAATCTAGACAATCCATCTGAAGAAAGATCAACAAAACAATAACAAAAATGTCAAAAATCGACTAAAATCAATAATTTTATATTAAACCATATCTTCATTGTTTTCCCATGTAAATCCTAAGGTAGAACCCTAATTGTTACATTAAAACAAGAATTGTTACATTAAATCCCACAGAATAACAAAATATTAAAGATTTAATCCAAGAACTGTTACATCAAATCACAAGCTAAAATTTACAAAACAATTAACAAAAAAGTCCGATTTTATCTCTTAAAATTACTTTCTAAAAATTCAATACATAGCTGAATTTTGTATGGTCAATCCCCAGACGAGAATTAACACGGAGCCTTTATCGGAACCCTAAGTTGAAAATATATTGTTATATGATCGAGTAATCATAACCCTAAGAAGACAAATTCGAACTATAAATTACCTACTTTTGATAGAAATCCCAACTAGATATGATATTAAACAATAAATCTAGAAGTGAAAAAAGTCAAATATTTTCAAAAAACTTGTGACCCTTACAGATTCATGTAACACAAGATAAACAAAAATAATGAAAAGGTAAGAAATTGACTAAAATATATAAATATTATACTATAAACCTCCACAAAGATAGCAAACTTTAGGGTTTAGTTTAATGGTCGGATGTTTGACAATCAACAGCTAAAATAAGACAAAAAATGAAAAACTTTGTTGAAATCCTAATTGGAGATATTAATAGTACAAAATCTACCAACCAAACCCTAAAAAAAATAAAATTGTTCATTACCAATGGAAACCCTAACAAATAAACGATTATTACATTAAATTTTTTTACAGGAATCAAAATTTACTTAGATATACAACAACAAAATTTGGATAATACGAGATCAAACAAAAATTGGCAGTTTCCAATAAATCTCTACATATATCAAACCTAAAATTTAAAAACTTTTCAGTTAAAAAATTAAAAACTTTCCATAACTGAATTTGGATTAAGACCAAAAGATGAAAGAAAGACCTAATTTTCCCACCAAAAAAAAAAAAAAAAAATTATTTGACCAAGTTAATTTCAGCAGAAAATTATAAAAAAATATGCACAAAAAGATATGTAGTGGAGTTTCACAAGAAAATAAAATTTAAGAGATTAAAACAAAAGTCAAATACATATGATCCAAACATATTTGATCCAAAATTTCCAATAAATATTACGAGATTAAAAAAAAATGATGAGATTGAAACAACATATCAAATAAAGATGAATTTTTTTAAATAAATATGAACAAATTATGATATGATGGTGGAATTAATTTCAGCATAATAATTAAACTGACAGAGGAAAAAGAAATAAAATACAAGTGATGATATTTATTTAAACTAGCTAGAGGTGAAATAAAGATTCAAACTACTTTCCAATATTTATTTGGCGATCATTGATTTCAAGAAGCGAATTACCATCAAGGAGAGCGGCGAGAGGTAGATCATAATCACGACAACGATTCCTTAAAAAAAAGTTGAAGTAGAGAGGACTGTGCACTTTGGTCTTCCCATTCAATACCTTCCCACCACTCTCTCTCACCTCTAATACTCTCCAATCTGCTACAGTTGTTTTTATTGATTAGTTGTGGATGGAACGGGAGCCTCTTGAACTCTTTGCAGTTCTGCACGGCAAGCCTTTCCAGAGAAGGGAAATTGACAGCAGCAGCAGCTGCATAGTTGTCACATATCATCGCTAACTTGGGAAGGCCAAACAAATACAACTCTCTAAGCCTTGGGAATGTTGGCTTTGTTACTTCTAATTCCCTTTCTTCTTCCCCTTCTCCGCCGATGACCACCAACTGCTCCATTCCATTACATTGAAACAGAAATAAAACCGCTAGGCAGGGGAGATGCAAAACCCACGTAATATCTTTCAATCCATGGCATTCCGAAATAGATAGATCTTGAAGCCTCTGAAAGCACTCGCTGGGGGGCACGACACTCCTCCTCCATACTATCTCCGTCAAGTTTTCAAGTTCTCTTAGCACTAGCGACTCAAGTCTTGGAAGATGAACGTCAACAAGTTCCCTTATGCTATGGCAATTAATAAACTGCAACTTCCGGAGGCTTAGGAGATGAAGGAGATTGATGGATGTGGTTGATGAATCTCCCTCCATGTAGTCTTCTATATTCAGGTACAGTATGGGAACACGAGAGAGCTGTTGGAGAGCATGTTCTGACGTGATCTTCATTCCAACACCTTTCAACAACGGTAAACGTACCAACTCATCGGTCTCTACAGACCCATCAGGATATAGATCTAGATACACCAGTTTCTCAAGTCTTCCAATTATTCCCCTAATTACTTTGACTTCTCTCCTTGTATGTCGGACAAGCAGGTACTTCAAGTTTATCAGTTGTCCCAATTCTTCTGGCAATGACGAGATGTCTGTAAATGATAGATTTAGGTATCTTAGTTTGACCAAACAACAAATTTCTTTCGAAATCTCCTTGATCATATTACTGGACAGATCCAAATAAGTAAGATTTGGCATGCAAGTGAAAAAGCCTTTTGGGATCAAAGTAAACGAATAATTTTCTTGTAGGAGTAAAATCGAAAGATTAGGACAAGTACGAAGATGAGAGGGCAAGTCTTTTATGTCATTTTTCATTAGTGAAATCTGTTCTGCTGCTCCCCAGTTGTCAACCACTTCCCTTGGTACCTCTTCTAGTCCAAGTCCTGCTTTCACTAGCCATCTGTTTATGTTCGTCCCACTATCACATGCTATCCTTAACGCAAAATCGCGGATTACGTCATGCACTTTAATTACATCATCCTCGTCTTGAACAGGCTGCAACAAACTTGCTACAATAAGGCTTTCGATTAGAGAATCTCCTTCGTCATAAGCTTCTTTGATGTCCTCAAAATCATCAATCAAACCAAGTCCCATCCAACACAATATTAGCTCATCTTTCTCAATTTCATAATCTTCCGGCCACAAAGAGCAACACAAGAAACACTTTCTCATTTTATCATCTCGCAAGCTATCATAACTGAACTTCAACCGCAGAAAAATTTTGCCATTCTCCATACCTGGAATATTGCTAGGTTGTGAATTCTTCAGCTGTGTGAGAGCATAGTCCCACTGTCCTGGCCTTTCTTGTGTGGCCATCGCTCGTCCGATGACAACAAGAGCAAGAGGTAGACCGCCACACTCCTTGATCACTTTTTTTGCACGACTCTTTATTTTTGGAAGATTGATTATGTATTCACCAACGTTCTGCTTAAAAAGTTTCCACGCTTCTTCTTTCTTCAAGCAATCCACTTTGATAATATTTCTTCCATGACAATTCATGCCTTTGCAAACGTCCATTCTTCGTGTAGTAAATACCACTTTGCGTCTAAATCTTCTTCCACTGATGCTGCTACTTCCCGCTTGGCACAGATATGGAATTCCGAGGTCTTCGAGTTGCACAACTTCCCATATGTCGTCCAAGAGGAGCAAAAAGCTCTTCTCATTCAGGTATTCAGAGATGATTTGTGCTTGTGAAACTAAACCCTCTCTCGAACGAAGACCTAGCTTCTCGACAATCATCTTTTGAAGATTTTCAAGTTGATGTTCTTTGGGGACTACAATAAATATGACATGATCAAATAAGTTGTTGGTGGTCACCGAGTTACCATTATTGCTGAGGAAGTTGTCATTAATGGCTTCCAAGAGGGTGGTCTTGCCAACACCACCCATTCCCAGTATTCCGATGACTCCATCTGTTTCTTCTTTGAGGTATCCGCATATCTTCTTCTTATTTAAGTGGATCATATCTCCTACCAATGCGCTAGGAGGTGCATCTATTGCTAAACAAGTGATGTAAAAAATGATGGACAAGTGTTAATTGTAGAGGAAAATAAGGCAAAAGTAGATCAGGTCACATGTATAATAGATCAATCGACAGAGAAGATGTACATACAGAAATATATACTTCTAAAGTTGAAATTCAATTTTTCTATCAACATCGCACTGCTATAAACAAAAGACATCAAATAAAAAAGAATTTGGCTGGCAAGAGATCATATATATGCGTTTTCATAAAGAACAAATGAACTGGATTAACATAAAAAGTGAGAGGCTTCTTTAACTTGTTCTCAGCATTTTCATAAAGATATATAAAAAAAAAAAAACTATCAGTAGTGAGCACACAGAGAATGATGGATTTATTTACCAATGCAAGACATCAAGGGCTGGATGAATGAGCTAAAGTTTGCCATAGAGACTTTGTTGTGATGAAGAGAAAGAAGAGAGATTCTAAATTTCCAACAGCTTGCTTTGCCAAAATAAGTGCTCAGTGTTTTGTTGCTCAAAGACTACAATAAATTGAAGAGAGAGAGAGAGAGAGAGAGAGAGAGAGTAAAAGCCTCCGTTTGGAATTTTAATTGGAAAATAACGATGGTGGAATTAAAAGTCGTCGGCTTCTCGATCAGAGCACACGTCAGTGGTGTCGCTGTGCTTATTAATTTTTTTTTTTTTTTTTTAGAATATTTTAACAAATGCGTTCGTTACAAATATAAAATAACATACACTCACATATTTTAAAAATTATGATGTATTAACTTAATATTTAAAATTTTTAAGATGTAGTTCCACTATTTAATCAAAATTTTGATTATATTACTTATAACGGGGACATCAAAATTTTGATTATTTTACTCATAATGAAAATATTTGCTAGTTTTTTTTTTTGGAAGAAGTAAAGATATTTTTATATTTGTAATGAAAATATTTTTGTAAAATATTTTTTTTTTCTCCTCTTGTTTACAGAGGAAAAGACACGAGCTTCACATTTGTGAAACATTTGTTTAAATATTTGTTAATTTTTCTTCATCAGTTTTATATTTTGTACCCTCCGAAATTTTTAATTTTTAATTTTTATATACATATTACATCAGGTTTTATTATTTTTCTTCATAACTTTTGTTTTTAACAAATTTGTGATGTAGCTAATTTTATTTAACAAAGTTTTAAACTTTCTTTACATTTGAGGTTGACCTCCTTCTTTTAAATTACTGTTTCCGCCTCTGGTTGAGGTGTACTTTTCTTGAAATCAAATCCCTAAAAAAATGAAAAATCAATTTGGAAGAAAAAGTAAAAAAATAAAAAAAAAATAAAAAACCTTATTTACAATTATATCCCTAAAATTTTATATTATTTAAAAATTGTTTAATGAAGTTAAATTTTAAATAAGTATTTTTAGTGGTGATATAATTGGTAAAGTCTATATATTTTATTTTTCATTCTTCCATTTTTTTTAGTACTAAATAAAAAAAATACATCTGTTCTATTTTTTGACAATTATACCAAACACAAAGGAAAGAAATATTGTTTACTTTCCTTATGGATGAAATGTACTAGTCTTTTTATTTCTTTCACTTTTCCAACCTTCCTACCAAATGGAACCTTAATGTTGAACTCGGGAGAACTTGACCTACCTATACAAAAGGTCTCAACCAATTAGGTCCAATATACATATGAAATCAAGACCTATGGGTTAGGTATGGGTCCAAATTCCAAACATGAAATCCAAAGAGGATGGATGTGAGTGATATTTTGGGAACCGAATCAACTAAAAGAAGACGAAAAAGGTATATCAAAAGGTTTTAAAGTTCAACAAGTATTTTACCTAATCCTAATCTAAACACCATAATTTGGATTTGAATATACTTAAGGATATGAACTTAAAAAAGCAACGGTCCAAGTTTTCATCTGGTGTGGACTTCGATCTAGGGGTGAGCATTATTCGATTTTGGATCGAAAATCGATTCGAACTGAACCGAATTAGAGATTCAGTTCGGTATAAAAAAAAATTGGTTCGGTTTCGGTTTTGAAAATACGAAGTTTTCTTATTTGCATTCAGTTTCGATTTTGGATTTCTGTTTCGGTCTAAAACCGAAAAATGAATACGATATTAATAGGTATTAATATATATAGGTATATATATATATATATATATATATATATATATATATATATATATATAAACAAAAAAATACAAAAAAACCGAAAAATTGAATAAATCAAAAATTGAACCGATTTAATTCGGTTTGGTTTGGTTCGATTATGGGCCATTTTGGTTCGGTTTCAGTTTTGTTTATTCGGTTGTCGGCCAAATTCGATTTTGCTTATTCGATTCGATTTTGGACCGAATAAACCGAATGCTCACCCCTACTTGGATCTACCTCTTTTTCGTGAATACATAATATAAAATTCAAATAATTTCCTATTGGTGTCTTTCTTTCCTTGTTTAATAATTAAAAAAATATAACTCGAACTCGTATAAATAAAAAAGGTTAGTTAGATTTTGAATTCCAGAAACATTCAAAAATTAGCATCTAAATTTTGATATAATGGTTGACTCATGTTTGCTATACAAAATTTGTTAATAAATAAATTTGTGCCCACATTTGTCAGCTATTTTTAGTAGCTGTGATATATCATTCTTTACAACTCACAAAAAAAAATACAAAAAAATTTTTTATACAAAAAAATTTTGTAAAAAATAAAATATAAAAAAAATTGTTAGTCCCGAAGTCAGATCAAACAAAAAGAGGTAGCCACAAAGTAGAGACTTACATAAGAGTTCGTCTCTACAAACTCCAAAAGAGAAGTTAGTGCACTGAGATTCACACAAGAGTTCCTCTACAGTGACACACAACCCCACAGAAACACTAAACAAGGAACATGTTACACACTGACAACCCAAAGAAAATGCAAGTACAACAAGAATCAGAAAATCGTTCTTCTCTTTACGTTCTCAGACGCTACACCGAGAAGAACAAGAACAGAAATACAAAGAAGGGCACTATTGCTAGGGTGATCAAAACCACCAGAGCTCAAGGCAAGATTCAAAAGATATACAACGATCACTACCAGAATAAGTCAAATTAGCGACGTCAAAAAACGTCGCTAAATAACCAAAAATCGTCGCTAATTAGTTTTAGCGACGTAATTAGCGACGTTTCAAAGCAGTCGGGAAACACCAAGTCGCAAAAAAAAAAAGTCGCTAAACGTCGCTATGGCGACGTTTTTTAGCGACTTTAATGTGTCGCTAAATTTAGCGACGGTTTGCGACGCCAAGTCACTAAACAGCGACATTTAGAAAAGTCGCTAAACGTCACTGATTAGCGACTTCTATCGCGACGTTACACCGACGTCTTTAATGACCTGGCTATACTGCCATGTCAGCAATTGGCGACGTTTAGCGACGTCATTAGCGACTCCATTAGCGACGTGCTTAGCGACGTTTTACAGCGTCGCTAAGTAGCGACGTAATTAGCGACGTAAAATAACGTCGCTAAACGTCGCTAAACGTCGCTGATGACGTCGCTAAGTTTTAAAAAAAAATAAAAAAAAATGTGCAGAAGCAAACATTGGTGATTCCCTGCAGTTTTACATCATCTTCATCATACACACCAACATGATTCAATCTAGTTAACTATATAATCCAATTAAATTAAAGACCACAAGAAGTATCAATCCAATTAAATGTGGATAACTATATAATCCAATTAAATTAGCTAAAAAATTAAAGACAACAAGAAGCATCATACATCATGTTTATTGTTGAAGTATCAATAATTCATAAATAATAATAAACTACTACGGATCTGCAGGAGGCTGACCAGCGGCGCGCTTGAAGGATAACAACTCCTCATACTCGTCCCGTGGAATCGACACCGATGTCGATGGAGAAGGCAGTGACGTCGGTGGAGGCCGTGCCCGCTCCAATTCTGCGAGTCGCTGGTTGTAAGAATCCAGGGTAGATAACAGCCTCGTACTGCTATCACCCACAGATACCTGCATCCTCGTCAGGTTGTCGCCCATCGACATCTGTGACGCCTGCATCATCGTCAGCTTCTCGCCCATCGATAGATGTGACGCCTGCAGCTCCATGATGTTGCGATCATTGGACGCTCTAATATCATTTGTCAATTCTCGTAGCTCCATCATGCTGCGGTCGAGCATATCCAATCGTGCGATGAGCATCGGATCGTCCGCCTGCGGCTGGGACCGGGACTGGTCCTCCATACTTCGCAGCAAGTCGTCACGGAGAGACGCAATCTGACGGTCAACGGCCTCCTGGACGGCCTCCTGGACTCTGGCCGACGACTGCGAGGGCTGCGACTGCGAGGGGTGTGTGGAATGCACAGTTGTCGGGGAGGCCCTAGATGACTGCGTCGCAACCAGGGCGCCATAGGAGCCCGTACCGTAGTACGTACCCCTCTGGAGACCACCAGCTGCGGTCACCCACAGGTCGTCCGCCGACGGAGATGGACCGGGCTGCGACGAAGCACCAGCCTCTCCAGGTGTAGGTGCACTAGCAGTCGCCCGCTCACGAAGCCTAAGATACTCGGCCTAGAAAAGATTTGGAAACTCAATAATTGCCTAAGTTATATTAAAATAAACACAAAGTAAAGTAATACTTACATAGGTCTGTTCGGCCCTCTCATCAATGAGATTTCCGTCCTTGCGATGGGTGGCCAAAAAGACGGTCACCATGTTTGCATCCTCACCCCTCTGTACCTGTTAAAAATATATTTTTTATTACTAAACTTAAATATTTTTTCCAAGTACCATTTTATGGTACTTATATTAAAGTAATATATTTTAAAAGAAAAAACATACCAAACGACGGAAATGTTCCGTCATCGGAATCGAGCCACCACACCACTTGGCAGCATTCTGCCTAGCCGCCTTGGCCTTCTTAGACCTTTCCTTGTAGCTCGGATCGTCGAATCTAGCCCTCATCGCAGTCCACTGCTCAGGCGTGATCCAATCTTGGATCGGTTTTCCAGCACGATCACGAGCCTTCTGGTCATCCAGAGCATCTCGGATAAGCTTGGCGGCAACGGTAGGAAAGAGCCGCTCGATCAACTCGGCCCGGTGCAGAGGATAAAAATACGTTTGCTACAATAAATAATTCATTAAGTTAGCATCACGAATATGCATAAATTAGAGGATTTATTTAATATACTTTTACCTAGAAGTGCGCAAACCAGAACGCCTTCCTCTCCTCCGGAGCCTCAGAGTAGTTGATCCAAGGGCCACCGTAGTTGTTCCTCAGAAATTGGCCCAGGCGTCTCTGAACCGACGATGGACGATATCTATACAGAAATAATAATTTAGATTACTGAAAAAGTCAATATACGATGAATAAAGAGAAACACAAATATATACTAAACCATCTAATTGACTTACTTTGTACCGTCGGCCCAAATCTCTGTCCTCGTCTCCTCCGGTGGTGCGCATGGAGGATCTTGCTGATGCTGGGACAACGTCGGCACGACCTCCTCTACATGCTCATCAATCTCCATGGTTCCGTCAGCAGGAGGAATGCTGGACGAGGGAGTACTATCACGCCTAGAACTACTCGTCCCAGGAGTGATGCCACGCAACGACGTCGCAGTCGGAGATGTGACTGCTCGATATACTGGAGTACTGGGCGACGATGATCCGGAACCAACAGTAGGCAGTACCGGAGTGGCACTCTGTCTACCTCGGGACCTGCCGAATCCTCCGCGTCGTCCTGTCATATCTGATAACAACATATGATGAATATAGAGAAACACAAATATATACTACATTCTACAGTCAAAATGTGATACATATCTCAAAGCATTATACAGTCAAAATATAATACATATATTCGTTAATGTCAAAATGTGATACATATCTCAAAGCATTTTACAGTCCAAATATAGTTACATTCTACATGGAATATTTTATATTTTCAATCATCTTCAGAAAATTCATCTTGTTCGCCTTCCTCGTCCTGCTCTTCCTCTTCCTCGTCTTCACTTTCATCTACTTCGTCGTCCTCTTCGGATAATTCTACATCTTCTACATTATTACTCGTGTAATGAGTAACTTCCGTTGAGTCCACATCTACAATATTTGTTACAAGAGGTAGATCGTCCTCCTGATAAGCTATTTCGTCAATGTCAAAGGTATTTTTAGCTTTAGTCTTGCATACTGCCCACCAATCCGACCTCGCTGTCCCCCGTCTAGGATAAGTTGTGAAGTACACGAGCTGAGCCTGACTTGATAGGACAAATGGTTCGTAGCCTTGATATCTACGCTTGTAGTTTATATCCACAAGGCCATGCTTGTCAATTTTCCAACCTTGATCTTGAATCGGATCGAACCATTCACACCTGAATAGCACGATATTAGCAGGTTCTAGGCCATAATTATATGTCAACTCCACAATCTCTCGTAAGATGCCAAAAAAATCATTGCCCGGATTGACGTCTTTGTAGTTTGTAGATTTGATACACAAACCACTGTTTTTCGTGGAATCAAGATCCAAAAAGCTGTCTCTGATAGGAGCATTTGTTGACTTGAACCTGAACCCATTCACACAGAAACTTGGCCATATTTTTACGGCAGTAATTGGTCCCTTGGCTAGAGTCCTAATAGATTCAGTCTCGGATGATATTAGACGATCGACCTAAATACCAAAGTAGCGATGGTAAGTTATTTGTTTTACAAGTGCAGAAATAAAAAATAATTACCAAGTATCTTACATATGCGCTCAACCAAGAAGGAAAATGGCATCTCATTTCTTGTTCTACTTCTTCGTCTGTTATGTAGGGTCTAACCGACCTTAACTCAACATTATATGTGCTGAAAAACAATGATGCAACTGCTAATTAGTAGCATAATAGTATCTTATACTATTACATTGAGATGATGTAAACGTGGACATATTAATTACTTACCCCTCTAGCTTCTCCACTTCATCCTCGTCGCAATTGAGTAATATATACAATTGAGCAGCCCTTAGCTCATCGTCATTCAAATATCTCTTCTTCATTTTTCCCGAAGGCTTTCCGGATGCATTGAATACTTTGAGTATTGCATCATTAGATTCCTTATATGCGTCGTCGTTTCTGGGAGCTTTCGTCCTATTAGTAGCAACATGCGGTTTGAAATACGTCGAGCAAAAGTTTGTAATCTCCTCGAGAACATAAGCTTCACAAATAGATCCTTCAACCCGTGCCTTATTTTTCACCTTTCTCTTTAGGTGATTCAGATGACGCTCGAAGGGGTACATCCACCGATAACCGACAGGACCACCAACACGTGCCTCATAGGAAAGATGAATTGGCAAATGCTCCATAGAGTCGAAGAATCCTGGAGGAAACACCTTCTCGAGCTTACATAGTGTTACCGCAATGTCCGTCTCTTGCTTTTCTAGACGATCGATGAGCAACTTAGTACAACAAAGATCTCTGAAGAATATGCTCAGCTCTGTCAATGGGTCCCAAACGACCTGCGGTAAGAATTCCCGAAATGCAATCGGAATTAACCTCTCCATGAATACATGACAATCGTGGCTCTTCATACCTACTAGTTTGTTCTCCTTGAGGTCGACGCATCTTCTCAAGTTCGACACGTACCCGTCTGGAAACTTTAGACCCTGAATCCACCTACAAAGTCTACCTTTATCCTCTTTATCCAGTGAGAAAACTGCCTTAGGTTGCTTTAACTTTCCATTCCCCTCCTCTATCAGATGCAATGCAGGACGTCTACATATGTCTTCTAAGTCCAACCTGGCCTTCGGATTATCTTTCGTCTTCCCCTTTACATCCATTACAGTATTAATTATGTTATCAAACACATTCTTCTCGATATGCATGACATCAAGGTTATGTCTGATCAGATTGGTGCTCCAATATGGCAGATCCCAGAATATACTCCTCTTCGTCCAGTTATGGGTGCGACCAAATCCGTCACACTTGTACCCCTTAGCAGGCTCTTCGATAGCACTTGGTAAATCTTTTACCTCTTTCCATATCGTGCATCCGGGCCACCTTGGAGGTGGATTGGCCTTCTCCACAACTCCCGCACGAAAAGCATTCCGATTCCTCCGGTACGGATGATCCTTCGGCAAAAATTGTCGATGACAATCGAAGAAGCACGGTTTGCCTCCGTGTTTCAAACGGAAAGCCTGAGAACGGTCCATGCAATACGGACATGAGAGACGACCATGGGTGCTCCATCCCGATAACATTCCATAGGCCGGAAAGTCGTTGATGGTCCACATAAGTGCTGCCCTCATCTGAAAATTCTGCTTTCTAGAAACATCGTACGTGTTGGCACCTACTTCCCACAGCTGATTCAACTCATCTATCAAAGGCTGTAAGTACACATCGATGTTCCTCTTCGGATTGTTCGGACCCGGGATAATAACGGTTAGGAACATATACGGAGTCTTCATGCACATCCAAGGCGGTAGATTGTACGGAGTGACGATCACAGGCCAACACGAATACTGGGAGCCCGAAAGTCCGAATGGGGTAAAACCGTCAGAGCAGAGCCCCAATCTGACATTACGCGCTTCCTCGGCAAAATGTGGATACTCTCGATCAAAGTGCTTCCATGCTTCTCCATCGGATGGATGATCCAATACTCCTTCGATCTGTTTTTGCCTGTGCCAACTCATGTTTTCTGCAGTCTCCTTAACCATAAACAACCGCTGCAACCGCGGCGTCAAAGGCAAGTAGTGCATCGAATCGGTAGGCTTCCTTGCACCGACAGACTTTCCTCTAATAGTGGCCTTGTAGCGATCAGCACCACAGAATCTACACGCTTCTTCATCCTTGTCGTCTTTGTAGTACAACATGCACCCGTTGCGACATGCATCGATTTTCTCGTATCCATCCAAAGCGATCTCACCATCCTCTTAGATCGATAGAAGTCTTTAGGCAACTTTGCACCCTCGGGCAAGATCTCTATAATCAAATCGAGCAGTCGATTATAGCATTCTTGCGACATGTTAAAATCGGACTTGATGCTCAATAATCTTATAACCACCTCCAACGGTGAATGGTCCTCACAACCAGGATATAGTGGAGTCCTTGCATTCTCAAGCAACTCCATAAACTTTGCAGCATCGGCATTCGGTGCCTCCTCAGCTGCATCATAATTGTCTGGATTGAAACTAGGTCCTGCCGCATCATAATTGTCAGGATTGAAACTAGGCCCCGCCGCATCATAAACCATGTTCACCAATCCGTCGTCGTAAGCATCGTGGTCTTGGACATCCATATACGGCTCCACATAGGGCTCCGACTCCGATGCTAGAGATACAAGTTCTCCGTGCGCGGTCCACTGATAGTAATTCGGCGTAAAGCCCTTCGAGTATAAATGATATGTAACTTCCACTTCTGGATGATATTTCCTGTTGCGACATCTCACACATGGACACTTAATTTTGGTACCGTCCATGTACTGAGGGAACGCCTTGGCGAACTGCAGGAACTGCTGTACACCCTCAATGAATTCATCCCGCACACCGCACATGTCATCAGGATGACGGTTGTACATCCACGAACGATGACGCAGATAGTAATTCATATCCATTTCTAGATACTTCTGCAAAATTGACAGTATGTATCATATAAATCATTACATGCAAAATTAACTTCTGTGTCTGTGTCAGTGTCCGTTATGGGAAAAGAAGTATATATATATATATATATATATATATATATATATATATATATATATATATATATATATATATATATATATATATATATATATATATATAACATTACCCAAATAATATCTTAATACCACTTTACTACTATACCTTAACCCACTTCTGTGTCAGTGTTCGGATTTTAGTGTAGTAGGCTCCAGCCGAAGCCAATAAGTTTCTTGAGATGCATGTCCTTAATGATGCATGCTGCGATGATATCTTTGCTCCATTAGAGGCTCTTCATACTGCTAGCTATTGATTTCAGTAAGTGTTGAAATTAATCCTTTATTTATTTAAGCTGATTTGTAAGTTTCGTTTAGCTAATTCAACTGTTATAGTCATATTATTTAGACCATTAGGCACTTCTTGAAACTGGCAGTAGGGTGAGGAACTGAGATACATAACTCCGCAGTACTTTGCTTTCGGCAATTAACCCCTATATATATTGGGAGTGGAACGAGGAAGTAGCTAGAGCTCAAAATTCTTGGGGCACAATTAAGGACGGTTGCTTAGATCATACACTTCCTGGTCGAATAATTGGCGTTCTAATTAATTTGATCACATGATCAGTTGTTGTACGAATATTCAGGAATTAGTTCTAATTTGTTCACCCAATGTACGTAGTCATGACATATGAACATGGATTCAATAATAGCCATCATTTCTTCCCCTCCTCCATTGGACCAATGAATAGTAACCACAAAATCAAACAATTAGTATGTATGTATGTATATATATATATTGCAAAAGTGCAAATAAATACACTTATGTTCTTTCTTTCTTATTCATCGATCCATATTATTTATTTATTTTATACTTGAAAGAAGAAATTAAAATCTGATCTCTACATGATCGCACATGCATGAACATTGTCAAAAAACCTAACCCTAACCCTAACCCTATCCCTAACCCTAACCCCATGTCAAAAAACCTAACCCTAACCCTAACCCTAACCCTAACCCCGTGTCAAAAAACCTAACCCTAACCCTAACCCTAACCCTAGGTCCAGATCAGTGTCTGTGTCAGTGTGTGTGTGCCGTGTCTGTGTCTGTGTCAGTGTCAGTGTTTGTGTCGTGTTTGTGTCAATGTCACATGTGTCCTGTGAGAGAGAGAGAGAGAGTATACCTTGCCGGAGTAGTCGCGGTCGACGGAGCTGGGGGGGGAAATATGTTTTCGAATCGAAATTTCAACTGACGGGGAAAAATGAAACCGACCCCTAATTAATCAAATTTTAGCGACGTTTAGCGACGTCCAAAAAACAATGTCGCTAAATTAAATATTTGCGACGTAAAGGACGTCGCTAAACACGTTGCTAAATTTTTGAGTTTAAATGTCGCTATATACGTCGCTAAACGTCGCTGAATTAGACATATTAGCGACGTTTAGCGACCTTATTTGAACTTATAGCGACTTATCTTTTAAAATCGTATTAAAAGTCGCTAAACGTCGCTAAATGTCGCCATTTAGCGACGTCTAGCGACGTGTTTATAATGAGTCGCTAATTTATATATTATTAGCGACGTTTCTTTTGACGTCGCTAAAATACGTCGTTAATCCCGCTTTTTCTAGTAGTGGATCTGCCCCCAGGATTCAGCAAGTTCATACGAGAACTTCTGGAACGCTCTTGGTCATCTTCGGATCACTCGGAAAGATTTTTTTGGAAGGATGCTAAAAACTGCTACAGGTCCTGCCGGTGCTCTCGGTTTTTTCTCCCTCTCTCTCAATTTTTCCAACTCTCTAAATGAAAGAGGAGAGCCACTATTTAAAGAGGATTTCAGCTTCCATGCAGCCTGAGAAAAAAATCAGGCCGCATGAGCCGTCAGGCTCCGAAAACTGCAGCCGCGTGGCACAGAGAGCCACGATCCGCCAATAACAGTCCCTGTACCCTCCATACTTGACCCGCTCAAGCTAACTTGCTTGCCACATAGCGCCTGGCCGCATAACTCCAGGACGAATAGGCTCCTGGCCCCATGCGCATCGGGCAGCATGGGCACCTGGCCGTATGAACCCCTGACCGCATGGCCCCTGGCCGCATGTGTTCCTGGCCGTATGCGCACCTGTCCTTATGGAATCCTGACCGCAGGGCCCCTGGTCGCATGTGCACCTGTCCGCATAGCATCTGATCGCATGGCCCCTGGCCGGATCCGCTCCAGGCCGCATGGCTCCACGAAGCATGCTCCCGAGCAAGCAACCGTTATAACTCGCACATAAAAGGAGCGCATGAGCGCCATGCTACGATACTGACGTGCTAAGTGCGCCAACAAAGTGTCACTTTGCGCCCTTGTGTCCGAGTCCGAGTCGCTAAGGTCGAACGTTCCTCACAGTGACTACCCATCATGCATTATGATAGATGTCGCCCACGACTTAAATCTTCCCGCATGGGTCAAACAACAATACGATACAAAAATGGACTATGCCTTGAATTCTGAACCATAACTGTTCTTTTTTCCACTCGCTCAATGACATCACCTGTGCCTCCGGTCGCACATTAAAGGCCATGTGCTGACCTGGTTTTGGTGTATGTATCTTGGGTGTCTACAAGTTTACCCTCAAGAGACGACATGTATCTATGTCCATACACTTAGGTGAGTTCCTTTTTAAGAGAGTTTAATATTTTCCAGCATGAAGCATTGTGCTTCCGTGCGATGCTACGCAACTGTGACATGGCCTTTAGTAGTGTTGTACTACATCCCAGCATGAAACTTTGCGCTTCCGTGTGGTCCTACTCCACTTTGACATGGCTGTGAGCCGATGATAACTACCTCATGTGGTGTCACCCACTGTAGCATGAGGTCACAGGCCTCTTTGTAGTGTTGTACTAAAACTCTCTATCTTTTCATCATTAGGATACTTGCCTATTTGCTGTGCTACTGCCGCTGTGACTTGGCTCGCAGCCGAGGCTATACATTTTTTACCTCATCGTGGTGTCACACCACTGTAGCATGAGATAAAAGTCCCTTGTAGTGCTGAACTACACGTGCTTCCTGCAGTGCACGCTGGACATTCACTCTGCCAGAGAATCAGTACGGCATCGAAGCCAACCTTACACATGAATTATTCTATATGACAAAGTAGTAGACTACAGTAGTTTCAGATACGTATCCCATATTGTCCATAAGGACTATCCATTGTACCTGATATTTTTTTAGTCAGTGATCCTCCCTTGAATCAAAAGCTAGATACCTGGTAGATTTCTCTTTGAACTAATAGCATAAGACTTAATGGTAGGAATACAAAGACACAATATCAGAGGTCCTTCAAGCCCATTTTACCTGTTGTGTCTTCGACTAGCTGGCGCCTGAGACCTTTAGTGAACGGATCCGCCAGGTTCTCCTGACTTCGAACATCCACCACTGCAATAACACCAGTCTTGATGAGGTTGTTCAGTGCTCTGTGCCGAAGCCGCACAGTTCTCTTCTTTTCATTGAAGAGATTATTAGATGCTATTACTGTAGCTTCCTGGTTGTCGCAGTATATCGGTACAACCAAAATCTATACTCCAACAATTGGAAGATCGTACATAAGCTCCCAAAACTATTCTGCTTCATCTGTTGCAGCTGCAAGTGCATAAAACTCATACTCCATCGATGAGTGTGAGAGCATAGTCTGCTTCTTCGACTTCGACGATATGGCAGCTCCTCCTATTGAGAAAATATATTCTCCTGCGGATCTCTCGCTCTTTTCTTCTAAGCACCAACTAGCATCACTGAAGCCTTCTACTACTGCTGGATCTTCGCTGTCGTAAAGTGCAAACTCCTGAGTCTTCTTGAGGTACCTCATGCCTAGTAGCTTTCCAGTTTTGTCTGCTTTCATCTTCTTCTTAAAGATCCACTTGCATCCGATGGGTTTAGCTCCTACATGCAGATCAACTAACTTCCAAGTATTATTAGAAGTTATCGAGTCAAAATTATCATGGATTGCCTCTTTCCAGAAAATGGCATTAGTCTTCATTGCCTCATCATAGGTAAGCGGATTATCTTTCACATGATAGGTAACAAAGTCTTCTCCGAAGTCCTTTGTCCTCCTCACTCGCTTTGTTCTTCGCTCAGCGGGTTCTTGATCAAATGTTATCTCATCAAAGATAACTCCGTCTTGGACTACTTCTCTCTGGGAGACACTTGCCTAGTCCGTGCTAGCAACATTCTCCAGGACATCCGCGAGAATAACATTCTTGTGCCTAGCAAACTTGTCTTCAAAGAATTTTGCGTTGCAAGATTCTATGATATGATTAGATTCGATATCAAGGAACCTCTGAGCATCACTCTTAAAAATATAGCCCAGAAATATGGTCTTCGTAGTTCTCGTTCCCAGCTTCTGAATATTAAGGTCTGGAAGCTTCACATATGCCAGACACCCCCACACTTGAATGACATTCAAGTTGGGTCTGACCTTGAACCAAGTTCATGAGGAGTAATGTCAGATATCACAAATGGTACTCTATTCAGAATAAACATAGCCGTAAGCGCTGCTTCCCCCCAGAAGCACTTTAGAAGTACTACTGTCAGCAACATAGAGTTTATCATCTCTGTCAACGTCCTATTCTTACATTTTGCTATACCATTAGATTAGGGAGAATACGGAGCAGTCATTTCGTCGACAATTCTATGCTCTTTGCAGAACGATACGAATTCTAAGGAACGATATTCTCCGTCTCGATTGCTTCTGAGTCTTTTGAGTTGTTGACCGGTTTAACATTTTGCTTCATCCTTGAAGTCCTTTAACTTCTCGAACACTTCATCTTTCGACTTGAGAAGATATACGAATGCGTACTTCAAGAAATCGTCAATAAAGTGATAAAATACTTTATTCTGGCTTTTGTGGAGAATTGCTTGAAGTCACAGATATCTGAGTGTTCCAACTCTAGAAGATCTGTGCTTTGGTTCACTCTTCTGAACGGCTTTTTGACGATCTTCATCTGCGTACAGAATTCACATTTCTCTACCTTCTTACCCCCACATTTGGAGATAAGTGCTAGACTAGACATCTTGTTAATGCGTTTATAATGCATATATCCTAGTCTATTTTGCCACAACTCAAGAGAATAACCATAAGTAGAGACTGCATTGATACAAAGAAAAGGAGTTACAGGCTACAGTTTAAATATTCTTTCGGTACAGAAAGCTTTTTCGAAGTTTATTTTCTTGTAGGACATCACCATCTGATCGACATTGATATCCATCCTCAGGCCCGCCTTGTACAGCAGACTCCCAGAAATCAGATTCTTGGTGATCATTGGTACGTGCTTCATATTCTCCAGTGTAAGTGACTTTCCAGAAGTCAGCTTCAGCACTACCGTTCCGATTCCCAGTACTGCAACTTGAGACTTATCCTCCATCGATACTTTCTCAGAGTTAGACTCATACTTGGCGAACAGCTCCTTCTTAGGGAATACGTGACAAGATACACCAGTGTCCACCCAGCAGTTAGTATCCACGCTATGTGATTCAACCTACATAATCATAGAAACTAGGTTAAGCTCACCTTGCTCTTTCGGTTTAGGCTTCGACCTGCAGTCACTCTTATAGTGACCCTTCTTGCCATAGTTGTAGCATATCACATCAGTCTTCCGTTTTGGCTTGAACTGAGCCGACTTCACCTTTAGCTGCTTGAAGTCTTTCTTCTTCTTCTTTTAGGAAATTTTTTGCCTCCATTTAGAGTCACTATCATGTATGATGTTGCCCTTAGCCAACTGCTTGGACAAGGAATCCAACTTTAGTTGCCCCCTCGGTTTATCTTCAATGTGAATCCAGCAAAGAAGATCTTCGAGCTGGATTTCTATCTTTTTACGGTATATGTCAGTCTTGAACTTGATTCAGTCTGGAGGAAGTTTGGTGGTGATAGACCCCACTATAAATTTGTCTTCCTGCTTCATGTCCTCTTTCTCCAGTTTTTGCTACATCTTCAGAAGTTCCTTAACTTGTGGAAATATCACATTCTCGTCCTCAAATTGTAAAGTAAAGAACTTCTCGACGAGATAGATTTTAGATATTTTTTGTCAGTTTTATAGTGCTTCTCAAGAGATTTTCAGACATCTCTTGCCTTCTCCTTCTTGTTGTAGGACTCTGCCATCGAGTTCTTTATAACATTGAGAATCAACAACCTGCAGAGGTCGTTGTCTTTCTACCACTTGGAGTGTGCGTCCTGCGCCACAACAACTGCAAGATCTCCTCCATCTTCGAGAATGGTAGATTCAGGATCAACCAATACATAAGCAACTTTGACAAGACGAAGATTCAAGGGGATCTTCCTCTTCCAAATGTTGTAGTATTCGTCATCAAACTTCTCAAGATTTTGAAAGCTACTATCGAGAAGGCTTGAGTGGTTGTCCATTCTAACTCGGATCTTGTCTTGAGATTGTTAGTGTCACGCCCCAATTTTGCCCAATCGATAATCGTCCCCTGGACGTGATGCCGTGCACGCGTAGGGCGCGCGTGCACAAGGCCTAGGCATAATGATGATCTTTAGAACATATGCAACAGAGTACGCAAATAAGATAACACACATTGAGGCATATAAAAGTTTCCTTTTTATTGATAATGAACATCTGTTTACAGACTCTTGACCCAAAACGAGAAGGATGCCACACGGGCTTACAACTTGGATACAAAATGAGATAGCCGTTCCCATACATCACATCCTTTTACTAAAACTTCAAAACAATATAGACGCCTGCTGGCGAAGCTATCGCCTTGCCACGGAGCCGCATACAAGGGTTGCGCCTGCTCCAAGTGCTTTGTACAAGCTTCAAAAGTCACGAACGGAATGCGTCAGATACTGGACTGGTTGGAGAAGGAAGAAGCTTCAGCTCCTCGCCGCGTCGCTCGGGCTCGGGGAACCTGCTGCAACGAGGGTCAGTACTATGAAAAGTACTGGTGAGGGCGAGCTAACCCAACTAACCAAATTCAAGTTTGTTCATATGAAGCATGCAATATTACTGTGGTCTTTCTATTCTTGCCTTAGTTCAATTTTCATGCAAGCATCAAGAAATCAATTCATTTAAACAAATAGGCCACCGTTAGGTGACTCTTTACCTTCCCGTCTGAACTGCCTGCATAATACTTACCATATCCTTCCCTGCCACGAAGACACCATTAGTTTGAGCAAGCAATGCATAAACATATATACATTTAGTCATGGCATATCATTGCCACCGTGGACAATAGCTACAGTAAGCGGTGACCCTTGCAGCTCGGGTAGCAAGTCCCGCTACAAGGCCTCCCCCGCCTTACCCGTGCTAGTCTCGCTAGCATAGCTATTCGAGTTCCGCCCGGAACGAATCGGCCCCAGTACCCCAGGCGCCGTTCACAGGAACTAAACCTTGTGCACAAGTTGTCCGACCAAACTACGCATTGACACTAAATTAATAGATAGAGCATTCAAACCACAAGAATGTGTACATCTACTTTAGCATAGTGCATTTGGCATAGACTTCCTGTCCAAGTGATTGCATTTCAATATAGTTTGCACAATACATCCGTACAGTTATATAGAATAAGTTCTAGCTATAACTGAAACATGAATATATAAATGCATAGCGGACAAGCACGCATCAATGAGATCGTTTGAGCATTCTAAGTGACAAGCATTTCAAGTGTTTCAAGTCTAACTCTACTCTTTTCCATTGACTCATTTTTATTCTTATTATGATATCGTTGGAGCGGAATGCATAATGAGTCAATTATTATTTAGAGTGAAGACTTGGCAGAAGGGTGCTAATCGAAATAAAGTCACTCACAAGTTGGAGAACTAGAAGAGAAAAAGGGAGAACTTCAAGACTCCGCGGGTGCGTCGTCTACCCGATCTCCTCCACGCACCAACAGATGATCAATATCTCCTGCTTCGGTCTCCGAGGTTCGATATGAAATTATGAGATCCTAAGAATGAAAGCAATAAAATCCATCAAAACTGTTCAAGAAAACGCAAGTCATAAAACCAACAAGAAAGCAACTAAGCGACACGAAAACGGGCAAGGAAACCAGCGCAACAGAAAGGCCCCTCTCGACTCTGCCGTCGAGTCCTTCCTTGAGGCACGATCCGTTGAATATGGGACCTGATTCTGAAGAAACCAATCCATAACGAGGAAAGGATCTTGATTCAATCTGTCCCGATCGAACGATTTTAAGTATTTCTTGGCCGCGCTCCCCGAATAGGGGGAACGGGGCGTTACATCATAACCATCCAAAAGAAAGTTTCATCCCGAAACTTAGGAATAGAACCTACCCCTAAGAAATAATGAGGGAAAACTCTCCCTCATATCAGATTCGAGTTCCCACGTCGATTCTTCGACCGCGTGGTTTCGCCAAAGAACGCGCACTAGCGATACTGCCCGATTCCGTAACTGCTTTTCCTTATGCTCCAAGATCTGGACGGGTTCTTCGGTGTACAACAAGTCCGCCCGCAGATCTAACTGACCAAAGTCTACCACATGATTTGGGTCGTGCACATATTTTCTAAGCTGAGACACATGAAAAATATCGTGCATGTCTGATAGTACTGGCGGCAAGGCAATTTGGTAAGCAACTGAAGTCACTCGTCCGAGAATTTCAAACGGGCCAACAAATCTCGGACTTAACTTTTCTTTTATCCCGAATCTTGTAACAGCACGCATGGGCGAGACTTTTAGGAACACATGGTCCCCCTCTTGGAATTCAAGGGGGCGAAGACGAACATCGGCATAGCTCTTTTGCCGACTTTGTGCTACTTTTAACCGTTCTTGAATCAGCCGAACTTTCTGGACTATTTGTTCAACCAGTTCTGGCCCAAGGATTTGCCTCTCCCCAACTTTATCCCAGTAGATTGGTGACCTACACTTTCGTCCATACAGCGCCTCATACGGAGCCATCTGGATGCTAGACTGATAACTGTTGTTGTAAGCAAATTCGGCTAGCGGCAGGTTGACGTCCCAACTTGACTTTGAATCGATCATGTAAAGGCGCAGCATGTCTTCTAGTACCTGATTCACCCGTTCTGTCTGGCCATCGGTTTGAGGATGGTAGGCTGAGCTGAATTTTAACTTGGTCCCCATCGACGACTGAAGGCTTGCCCAGAAACATCAGATGAACCGTCTGTCCCGATCTGATACTATGGAAACTGGCACTCTGTGCAGCCGGAATATCTCGTCAAGGTAGGTCTGGGCAAGGCGATCGGCACCCCAAGTACTTTTAATGGCAATAAAGTGTGCAGACTTGGTTAACCGGTCGACGATGACCCAGATTGCGTCGTTCCCCCATTGCGTCCTTAGCAGACCAACAATAAAGTCCATGCTGATGTGCTCCCACTTCCATTCCGGGATAGCAATATTCTGTATTTCTCCGCCCGGCCTCTGATACGCTGCTTTCACCCTCTGACAGGTTATACATTTTGACACAAAGAGCGCCACATCTTTCTTCATGTCGTGCCACCAGAAGACAGTACGAAGGTTTCTATACATTTTCGTGCTCCCGGGATGGATTGTATAGGCTGCATAATGTGCTTCAGTAAGGATTTCCTCTCTGAGTTCTGAATCATTGGGGACGCATAGCCTTCCCTTCACTCGCAGCACCCCATTCTCATCTACCACAAAGTCTTTCGCCTTCCCCGCTTGAACCTGCTTCCGTATTTTCTGGAGGAATGGGTTGTCCCTATGAGTAGATGTGACTCTCTCTATCAGATTGGGTACAAATCGCATCTGAGCAACCCGCGCGCCACGATAACGAATTCGGAGTTCAATGCCCATTTCTTCTAACTCCCTTTGTAACCTGTGATCGACGGAAAGAGATCCCGTAAAGACCTGACTCAACGCATCCGCTACCACATTTCCCTTGCCAGGTGTGTAGTCTATCGTCAAGTCGTAATCCTTTATCAATTCTAGCCAACGTCATTGTCGTTGGTTCAGATCTGCTTGGGTGAATAAGTACTTTAAACTCTTGTGGTCAGTATAGATTCGACAAGGCACTCCATAAAGGTAGTATCGCCACAACTTCAACCCGAACACAATTGCTGCCAGTTCCAGATCATGCGTGGGATAATTCTGTTCATGCTTTTTCAGATGTCTGGATGCATAGGCTATCACCCTGTCTTGCTGCATAAGTTCACACCCTAAGTCCTGCCCTGAAGCGTCGCTAAAGATTTGGAATCCCGAAGTCTCGTCCGGTAGTGCAAGTAACGGGACAGAGGTTAGGCGATACTTTAACTCTTGAAACGAAGTTTCACAGTCGACGGACCACTCAAATGCGACTCCCTTCTGTGTGAGGCGAGTCAGAGGTGAGGCAAGTTTGGAAAAATCCTTTACAAACCGCCTGTAGTAGCCTGCTAGCCCAAGAAAGCTCCGAATTTTACTAACGGATGCAGGTCGCTTCCACTCGATAATGGCCTCCACTTTCTTCGGATCGACTGAAATGCCTCCCGCAGAAATAATGTGCCCAAGGAAAGATACACTGATCAGCCAAAATTCGTACTTACTCAGTTTCGCATACAACTTGTTGTCTCGAAGGGTTTGTAGCACGGTCCGCAAGTGCTCTGCATGCTCTTCCCCATTCTTCGAATACACCAAGATATCATCAATGAACACTACTACAAATCTATCGAGGTACGACCGAAACACTTGGTTCATTAAACCCATAAAGGCGGCAGGGGCATTGGTCAAACCGAACGGCATTACCAAAAACTCATAGTGGCCGTAGCGAGTGCGAAAGGCTGACTTCGGCACATCGTCCAGCTTGATTTTGAGCTGATGGTAACCCGAACGGAGATCAATTTTCGAGAATACTGGTACAGCTTGTAACTGATCAAAAAGATCGTCTATACTGGGGAGGGGATATTTGTTTCAAACAGTTGCTTTGTTTAATTCCCGATAGTTGATGCAGAGTCTCATCGAACCATCATTATTCTTAACGAATAGTACCAGTGCACCCCACGGAGACACACTAGGCCGGATATACCCACGATCAAGCAATTCCTGTAGCTGAATTTTTAACTCTTTTAGTTCTGCCGGTGCCATTCGATACAGAGGTTTTAAAATGGGTTGGGTTCTTGGAAATGTGTCGATAGTGAACTCTGTCTCTCGATCGGGCGGCATACCGTGCAACTCATCTGGGAACACGTCGAGAAAATCCTCCACAACGGGAATGGACTCAACGTTTGCGCAATCTTGCCGAGTGTCTCGAACGGAAGCCAAGTACCCTACACAGCCGGAGTAAATCATCCGTCGAGCAGACATTGCTGATATCACCATGCAGGCATTCGACGCTTTCGACTGTGGACTGCACGAATAGCAAAACTCGATCTTGCCAGGAAGATGAAATACGACTTTCTTCTCCGCATAATCGATATAGCTGAACAAGCGCCAAGCCAATCCATTCCCAGAATGATGTCGTAGTCCCCTATGTCTAGAACTATCGCATCAAGTGATAATTTCCTTCCTCTGATGCAAATGTAGCCGTCACGACAAACCGAATCAGCAGGCAAGCTCATCCCTGACAGAGTACTGACGCTAAGCCTTAGGCCTAACGGGGTTTGAATGAATCTATGTTCCCTAGCAAAGTTTGTTGACACAAAACTGTGGGTGACACCTGAATCAAATAACAATCGTGCAGGCACATTATTGAATAGCAACATACCTGACACTACGATGTTCGAAGCAAGCGCCTCGTCCCTCGTCAAGGCATAGACCCGGCCCCCAGTGTTCGGACGATGCTCTTGTTGCTGCGCGGCCCGATTCGCTTGGGGTCCCTGAACTAAATTTTGCTGTTTTGTACGGCGCTGAGGGACTCGGTTGGGGCGATTAAGACAGTCACGAGCATAATGGCCCAGCCAACCACAGTTGAAGCATCCCTGATTTCGACATTCGCTAGCATGGTGCCCTGTACGGTTGCATTTTGCACAACGCTGCCCTTGGTTTCCCCCCTGATTGTTGCCCTGGTTGCCGCCATGATTTGGATGCTTGTTAGCATTGTTTCCTCATGTATTACCTTGGCGCTTGTGATGAGAATGTTGCACAGCGCCCACGGTAGTGGAAGGATATTGCGGCTCCAGTACAAGGGCATGGTTAAGGACTTCCCTTATCGTCTCGTATTGCGGAGCGACTACGTGCGCGTGAATGGAAGGTCGTAGGCCGCCTTCAAATCGCCTGGCTCGGCTTGCTGCATTGGGCAAGTAAGAACTAGCAAACTTCTCCAACCGGTTGAATTCTGCGGCATACTGCTTCACCGTCATCGTTCCTTGTTGCAGACTCACGAAATCGTTCTCTTTCTGATGACGAATGGGTGGGGGGATAAATTCTTCTTCGAAGGTGCCACAGAAGGTGGACCAAGGGATCGTCTCGCCATTATCACCAACAGAGAGCGATCTTCGGTGTATATCCCACCAATCGTCCGCGTTCATCCGAAGCTGGAGTTGGGCACAGGTGACTCATTTGTCATCGGGTACTTCCAAAAGCTTAAAGTGGTCTTCCAACTCGGCCAACCAATCTAGCGCTACGACCGGATCCTCCGTCCCTAGGAAGGACGTGTTGCAGACCTTCTTGAAGTCAGCAAAGTCGAAGGCAGTCACATCCTTCTTCTTTGCATTTTGGGGCACTATGACTTCATCTGTTGCTGGCTCTCTTGGTTCCGCTATTGTTGTTGCGGATTGGTTAGAAGCCAAGGTCTGAACAATTTGTTGTAGAGCGTCCACCTGCTTCTGCTGGATCTCAAATCGAGCTTCTAGATTTTTCTCGAACTTGTCTTGTCGGGCCTCATTCCTCTTCTGTTGCGCTTCCAGCATTTGCATCATTCGTTCGACCGGATCGACAAAGGGCGCAGTTTGCTGGCTCTCGAAACTAGCCGAAGTGCCTGAAGTACTTGCATCAACTTGGCCTGTTGCTTGGGTTCGAGCCATTCCTGCTGAAACAAGTAACTTATATCAATCTCATAAAGTATTACGGACTTACTGTATGGAACGTATCTCATTTTGCACCAATTGATTCAAGAGTTAACTCAGCCTGGACATGGTCATCTTAGAAAAACTTTTTGACTCGAGATCAAAGGATCTGAAGCTTTGCTCTGATACCACTATGTCACGTCCCAATTTTGCCTAATCGATAAGCGTCCCCTGGACGTGATGCCGTGCACGCGTAGGGCGCGCGTGCACAAGGCCAAGGCATAATGATGATCTTTAGAACATATGCAACAGAGTACGCAAATAAGATAACACACATTGAGGCATAGAAAAGTCAGATCCTGGATGAAACAGAGTACAAGCTTCACAAAGTCACGAACGGAATGCGTCAGATACTGGACTGGTTGGAGAAGGAAGAAGCTTCAGCTCCTCGCCGCATCGCTCGGGCTCGGGGAACCTGCTGCAACGAGGGTCAGTACTATAAAAAGTACTGGTGAGGGCGAGCTAACCCAACTAACCAAATCCAAGTTTGTTCATATGAAGCATGCAATATTATTGTGGTCTTTCTATTCTTGCCTTAGTTCAATTTTCATGCAAGCATCAAGAAATCAATTCATCGAAACAAATAGGCCACCGTTAGGTGACTCTTTACCTTCCCGTCTGAACTGCCTGCATAATACTTACCATGTCCTTCCCTGCCACGAAGACACCATTAGTTCACTACCAGAAAAAGTCAAATTAGCGACGTCGAAAAACGTCGCTAAATAACACAAAATCGTCGCTAATTAGGTTTAGCGACGTAATTAGTGACGTTTTAAAGCAGTCGGAAAACACCAAGTCGCAAAAAAAAAAAACGTCGCTAAACGTCGCTATGCCGACGTTTTTTAGCGACTTTAATGTGTCGCTAAATTTAGCGACGTTTTGCGACGCCAAGTCACTAAACAGCGACGTTTAGAAAAGTCGCTAAACGTCGCTGATTAGCGACTTCTATCGCGACGTTACACCGACGTCTTTAATGACCTGGCTATACTGCCATGTCAGCAATTGGCGACGTTTAGCGACGTCATTAGCGACTCCATTAGCGACGTTTTACAGCGTCACTAAGTAGCGACGTACTTAGCGACGTAAATTAACGTCGCTAAACGTCGCTAAACGTCGCTGATAACGTCGCTAAATTTTAAAAAAAAATAAAAAAAAATAATGTGCAGAAGCAAACATTGGTGATTCCCTGCAGTTTTACATCATCTTCATCATACACACCAACATGATTCAATCTAGTTAACTATATAATCCAATTAAATTAGAGACCACAAGAAGTATCAATCCAATTAAATGTGGATAACTATATAATCCAATTAAATTAACTAAAAAATTAAAGACCACAAGAAGCATCATACATCATGTTTATTGTTGAAGTATCAATAATTCATAAATAATAATAAAAATAACTATACTACTACGGATCTGCAGGAGGCTGAGCAGCGGCGCGCTTGAAGGATAACAACTCCTCATACTCGTCCCGTGGAATCGACACCGATGTCGATGGAGAAGGCAGTGACGTCGGTGGAGGCCGTGCCCGATCCAATTCTGCGAGTCGCTGGTTGTAAGAATCCAGGGTAGATAACAGCCTCGTACTGCTAGCACCCATTGAATCCTGCATCCTCGTCAGGTTGTCGCCCATCGACATCTGTGACGCCTGCATCATCGTCAGCTTCTCGCCCATCGATAGCTGTGACGCCTGCAGCTCCATGATGTTACGATCATTGGAGGCTCTAATATCATTTGTCAATTCTCGTAGCTCCGTCATGCTGCGGTCGAGCATATCCAATCGTGCGATGAGCATCGGATCGTCCGCCTGCGGCTGGGACCGGGACTGGTCCTCCATACTTCGCAGCAAGTCGTCACGGAGAGACGCAATCTGACGGTCAACGGCCTCCTGGACGGCCTCCTGGACTCTGGCAGACGACTGCGAGGGCTGCGACTGCGAGGGGTGTGTGGAATGCACAGCTGTCGGGGAGGCCCTAGATGACTGCGTCGCAACCAGGGCGCCATAGGAGCCCGTACCGTAGTACGTACCCCTCTGGAGACCACCAGCTGCGGTCACCCACAGGTCGTCCGCCGACGGAGATGGACCGGGCTGCGACGAAGCACCAGCCTCTCCAGGTGTAGGTGCACTAGCAGTCGCCCGCTCACGAAGCCTAAGATACTCGGCCTAGAAAAGGTTTGGAAACTCAATAATTGCCTAAGTTATATTAAAATAAACACAAAGTAAAGTAATACTTACATAGGTCTGTTCGGCCCTCTCATCAATGAGATTTCCGTCCTTGCGATGGGTGGCCAAGAAGACGGTCACCATGTTTGCATCCTCACCCCTCTGTACCTGTTAAAAATATATTTTTTATTACTAAACTTAAATATTTTTTCCAAGTACCATTTTATGGTACTTATATTAAAATAATATATTTTAAAAGAAAAAACATACCAAACGACGGAAATGTTCCGTCATCGGAATCGAGCCACCACACCACTTGGCAGCATTCTGCCTAGCCGCCTTGGCCTTCTTAGACCTTTCCTTGTAGCTCGGATCGTCGAATCTAGCCCTCATCGCAGTCCACTGCTCAGGCGTGATCCAACCTTGGATCAATTTTCCAGCACGATCACGAGCCTTCTGGTCATCCAGAGCATCTCGGATAAGCTTGGCGGCAACGGTAGGAAAGAGCCGCTCGATCAACTCGGCCCGGTGCGGAGGATAAAAATACGTTTGCTACAATAAATAATTCATTAAGTTAGCATCACGAATATGCATAAATTAGAGGATTTATTTAATATACTTTTACCTGGAAGTGCGCAAACCAGAACGCCTTCCTCTCCTCCGGAGCCTCAGAGTAGTTGATCCAAGGGCCACCGTAGTTGTTCCTCAGAAATTGGCCCAGGCGTCTCTGAACCGACGATGGACGATATCTATACAGAAATAATAATTTAGATTACTGAAAAAGTCAATATACGATGAATAAAGAGAAACACAAATATATACTAAACCATCTAATTGACTTACTTTGTACCGTCGGCCCAAATCTCTGTCCTCGTCTCCTCCGGTGGTACGCATGGAGGATCTTGCTGATGCTGGGACAACGTCGGCACGACCTCCTCTACATGCTCATCTGTCTCCATGGTTCCGTCAGCAGGAGGAACGCTGGACGAGGGAGTACTATCACGCCTGGAACTACTCGTCCCAGGAGTGATGCCACGCAACGTCGTCGCAGTCGGAGATGGGACTGATCGATATACTGGAACGGTGAATGATCCTCACAACCAGGATATAGTGGAGTCCTTGCATTCTCAAGCAACTCCATAAACTTTGCAGCATCGGCATTCGGTGCCTCCTCAGCTGCATCATAATTGTCCGGATTGAAACTAGGTTCCGCCGCATCATAATTGTCAGGATTGAAACTAGGCCCCGCCGCATCATAAACCATGTTCACCAACCCGTCGTCATAAGCATCGTGGTCTTGGACATCCATATACGGCTCCACATAGGGCTCCGACTCTGATGCTAGAGATACAAGTTCTCCGTGCGCGGTCCACTGATAGTAATTCGGCGTGAAGCCCTTCGAGTATAAATGATATGTAACTTCCACTTCAGGATGATATTTCCTGTTGCGACATCTCACACACGGACACTTAATTTTGGTACCGTCCATGTATTGAGGGAACGCCTTTGCGAACTGCAGGAACTGCTGTACACCCTCAATGAATTCATCCCGCACACCGCACATGTCATCAGGATGACGGTTGTACATCCACGAACAATGACGCAGATAGTAATTCATATCCATTTCTAGAAACTTCTGCAAAATTGACAGTATGTATCATATAAATCATTTCTAAAAACTTCTGTAAAATTGACAGTATGTATACTATAGAACTGCAGCTGCCCCCAACCACACTCCTAGGTCAGTGTCCGTTATGGGAAAAGCAGTCATGGCATTGCACTAAGGCACCTGGTGCTTGAACAATTTTTGCATCAAAAGTTTCCCAAGTACACGGGCTATTGCTCTATGAAATGGATAACCCCATGCATTGTGGTTAAAGAACCATATAAGTATTCCTATATCTAGATGGCTGATCATATGGGGTTAAAGAAATAATTAACTTGCTAGCACCCATGCCAGTTTATTGGTCACTAAAATAAATACAACATGACACTCCATAATTCCTCCATATCACTTAGTTTTATATGACATCCCTAAAGAACCACACCCAACGTATATTGACACACATCTCTATCTCCTTATAAGTCACATTCACAGCATACTAGTATGGGTTTATCACAACTTTTATCTATATGCAAGCCATTGTACACATCATTTCCCTCCAAACAAAATCATTTCTCATTCCTTCTTCCAATTTTCTATGAACCTTATTATCTCTAGTGAAATCAGGAAAACCTATTCTTCAAATGTTTATGTAAAGATAACCAGCCTACCAACAACATATACAGTCATGGTCACAACACCGTGAAGTTTATATTTCTCATGTCTAAAACCTCCATTACTAACATGTTATAAAGATCCTAAACAATTGATTCATCTACGTAACCCATATATAATTCTTGCTAGGTCCAAGCAAGTTTCACTTGCATAACCCAGATTTCCATATCTGCCAAAAATATAAATATTTCACCATAAGCCATATGAGAATATATGTATTATTTATTGGTCTAGCCCTACTCTATTCCTATGCACACACATCAAAAACACACACACACGCACAAATATCTACAACATGTACCTACTTATTCCATCAAAATCTCCTATATTTAACTTCACAGGCTATTTACTCATGGTTGGAAAGTTATAGCCTATACTCCACGTTTTCTACCTGATCATGATCCCCATATTCCCAAATTCATTTATTGTTTGTGTGAGTTATAATATGCTTCCCATACATTTCGAACTATGCTCCATTCATTATGCTTCCTACTTAATAATTTACATGTTCACATAGCCTTCAATACTCAATCCTCATCATATATTCGACTTCATATGTGAATACTGCCTCCACATAATAACTTTCGACGCATAAATAAATTTTCTTATTCACTGAACCACAACCACCCAAAAAGTACTCATGTATACCTAAAACTTGCCAACAAGAGAACAAGTATGGAGAAGAATGGTGGAGACTTACCAGAGAGGAGAAGGAAGCATAATGAATGGAGCATAGTTCGTGTCAACAAACCTAACCCTAACCCTAACCCCATGTCAACAAACCTAACCCTAACCCTAACCCTAGGTCCTGATCAGTGTCTGTGTCAGTGTGTGTGTGTGCCGTGTCTGTGTCAGTGTCTGTGTGTGTGTCGTGTTTGTGTCAATGTCAGTCCTGTGAGAGAGAGAGAGAGAGAGAGAGAGAGAGTAGGGTTTACCGGAGTAGTCGCGGTGGAGAGCGGGTCGACGGAGCGCGGGGGGGGGAGCAAAAGTTTTTTCTTTTCGAAATTTCAGCAGATGGGGAAAAATGAAACCGATCCCTAATTAACCAAATTTTAGCGACGTTTAGCGACGTCAAAGAAAAATGTCGCTAATTTTAATTTTAGCGACGTCCATGCGTCGCTAAACACGTTGCTAAATATTTTCAATATTAATGTCGCTATATACGTCGCTAAACGTCGCTAAATTAGACATATTAGCGACGTTTAGCGACCTAAACTGAACATATAGCGACTTATCTTTTAAAATCTTAATAAAAGTCGCTAAACGTCGTTAAATGTCGCCATTTAGCGACGTCTAGCGACGTTTTAATAAGGAGTCGCTAATTTATATATTATTAGCGACGTTTTTTTTGACGTCGCTAAAATACGTCGCTAAGACCGCTTTTTCTAGTAGTGGTTTGAGCAAGCAATGCAGAAACATATATACATTTGGTCATGGCATATCATTGCCACCGTGGACAATAGCTACAGTAAGTGGTGACCCTTGCAGCTCGGGTAGCAAACCCCGCTACAAGGCCTCCCCCGCCTTACCCGTGCTAGTCTCGCTAGCATAGCTATCCGAGTTCCGCCCGTAACGAATCGGCACAGTGCCCCGTGCGCCGTTCGCAGGAACTAAACCTTGTGCACAAGTTGTCCGACCGAACTACGCATTAACACTAAATTAATAGATAGAGCATTCAAACCACAAGAATGTGTACATCTACTTTAGCATAGTGCATTTGGCATAGACTTCCTGTCCAAGTGATTGCATTTCAATATAGTTTGCACAATACATACGTACAGTTATATAGAATAAGTTCTAGGTATAACTGAAACATGAATATATAAATGCATAGCGGACAAGCACGCATCAGTGAGATCGTTTGAGCATTCTAAGTGACAAGCATTTCAAGTATTTCAAGTCTAACTCTACTCTTTTCCTTTGACTCAGTTTTATTCTTATTATGATATCGTTGGAGCGGAATGCATAATGAGTCAATTATTATTTAGAGTGAAGACTTGGCAGAAGGGTGCTAATCAAAATAAAGTCACTCACAAGTTGGAGAACTAGGAGAGAAAAGGGAGAACTTCAAGACTCTGCGCGTGCGTCGTCTACCCGATCACCTGCACGCACCAACAGATGATCAATATCTCCTGCTTCGGTCTCCGAGGTTCGATATGAAATTGCGAGATCCTAAGAACGAAAGCAATGAAATTCATCGAAACCGTTTAAGAAAACACAAGTCATAAAACCAACAAGAAAGCAACTAAGCGGCACGAAAACGGACAAGGAAACCAGCGCAACGGAAAGGCCCCTCTCGACTCTGCCGCGAGTCCTTCCTTGAGGCACGATCCGTTGAATATGGGACCTGATTCCGAAGAAACCAATCCATAACGATGAAAGGATCTTGATTCAATCTGTCCCGATCGAACGGTTGTAAGTATTTCTTGGCCGTGCTCCCCGAATAGGGGGAACGGGGCGTTACAGTTAGTCATGAAGTCAGATCAAAGAAGAAGAGGTAGCCACAAAGTAGAGACTGACACAAAAGTTTGTCTCTACAAACTCTAGAAGAGAAGTTAGTGCACTGAGATTCACACAAGAGTTCGTCTACAGTGACACACAATCCCACAGAAGCACTAAACAAGGAACATATTACACACTGACAACCCAAAGAAAATATAAATACAACAAGAATCAGAAAATTGTTCTTCTCTTTACGTTCACAAACGCTACACCGAGAAGAACGAAAACATGAACAGAAATACAAAAAAGAAAACTCTTGCTGGGGTGATCGAAACCACCAGAGCTCAAGGCAAGATTCGTGCTATACAACGATCTTTTCCCAGGATCCAGCAAGTTCACACGAGAACTTCTGGAACACTCTTAGTCACCTTCGGATCATTCGAAAGATTCCTTTGGAAGGATGATAAAAACTGCCGCAGGTTCTGCTGGTGCTCTCAATTTTTTTCTCTCTCAAAATTTTCAACTCTCTAAATGAAAGGGGAGAGCCTCTATTTAAAGAGGATTTCAGCTTCCATACGACATGAGAAAAAAACTATGCCGCATGAGCCGTATGCGCCGCTGTACTGCATAGAGAAGACAGCGTCGTCAGGCGCCGAAAGCTGCAGCCGCGTGGCACAGAGAGCCACGAGCCGCCAACAACAGTCCCTGTCCCCTCCACACTTGACTCGCTCAAGCTGACTTGCTGGCCGTATAGCTCCAGGCCGCAAGGGCTCCTGGCCACATGTGTACCTAACCGCATGTGCACATGTTCGCATGGCCCATGTCCGCATGCGCACCGGTCCGCATGGGCACCTGGCCGCATGTGCTCCAGACCGCATGGCTCTACGAAGCATGCGTCCGAGCAAGCAACCGTGCATGTAATTCGCGCATAAAAGGACCGCACGAGCGCCATGCGACGATGCTGACGTGCAAAGTGCGCGAACAAAGCGCCAATTTGCACCCTTGAGCCCGAGTCTGAGTCGCTAGCTCCGAAGAAATTTTTTCCAAAGGTGATGACAAAATAAAGATTGTCACAATGGGGTTCACACTTAATCCCTCTAGAAAAGTCAACCCACATGGACCACCACCCCATGTGCATCTACCAATACTAAGCAAAGCTATATATTGAGATATACACATTGGTGGTTTTTCAATATAAGACTAAAACTTCCAAAACAAAGTGAAAAACACCAACAAAAATTAATTCAGAAGAAATATATATTAAATATAATCTGCCAGTCGGACCGACGGGTGCATAGATTCTGCCAGACTAGCAAAAAATTGATGGTTCAATTTCCGTCAGACAATTTAACGAAAATAAAGCAGCGGAAGTGGATTTTTTTTTTTTTTTCGGCATCAGGAGATGATTTTAGTTCCTTTGTTCCGTATTGCCTCTTTGCCTAATATGTATTGTTCACTAGAAGCCCATTAAAGTAATTGATTCGTTGTTGCTCCTACTAGGTTTCCAGCAAGCAAGTATGTAATGATTTGACGACAATGCTTATTATGCCATGAAACTTCTGCTGCAATATTGTTAACATCACTAATCATTTATATCATTTCTTTCTCTACAAACATTACAAGCATTACAACATTGATATTCTGTCAACCAACCAAAATTCCACTGCGGTTGTTGAAAACGCGGTGTGATTCGAATTAGAGTTGGTCTATAAAGAACGATTTTGAACTGAACCCATTTCAATATAAGACATGAACCAATCTCAATTATCTATATCTCATGATCCCATTTTCAACTCTATACGAGACTATATTATCAACTACATTGTCACCATCTTTTGAACGCTCAACCAAAAACGATATACAATTCAATAATTTTTACTTTAACACGTTTTCGTTGACCGAGCAACCAAACATTACAAGCTAGACATATGATTTATCGGATTGAACCCGGATTGAGCACAAGCTCGATCCAACCCGTGCGAGTTGCACCCTTAGTAAGAGAGTTAAATGAGGAGATGAAGTAAAAATCTTTGGATAGGTCTTCTTTATCACAGTCTGAAAGGTTAGTGTCATAGAAAAAAAATAACAATCATATTGGAGTACATGTTATTTTCAATCAAATTGTACTGACTTGACTTGAGCAGCTTAAATACAAATCAAATATCATTATCGCTTCTATCTCTTCCGGACCTTGTTCTGTATTTCCTCTCTCGGTTGAAGCACGACTTCTTCCAAATGTTGAAGCAGCATTTTTTTTTCTTCGAGATGCTGTATTGAAGCAGCATATTGCTTTTTTTATTCAATTATTGTTGAAGCAGACATCTTGTTTCTTGTGATGAATGGCTATAAAATTCGGATCTTGCCTTGAGATTGTTAGTCCCGAAATCAGATCAAAGAAGAAGAGATAGCCACAAAGTAGAGACTGACATAAGAGTTCATCTCTACAAACTCCAGAATAGAAGTTGGTGCACAGAGATTCACAGAAGAGTTCCTCTACAGTGTCACACAACCCCACAGAAGTACTAAACAAGGAACATGTTACACACTGACAACCAAAAAAAAATATAAATACAACAAGAATCAGAAAACAGTTCTTCTCTTTCCGTTCGCAAACGCTACACCAGAAGAACGGGAACAAGAATAGAAATACAAAGAAGGAAACTCTTGCTGGGGTGATCAAAACCACCAGAGCTCAAGACAAGATTCACGCTATACAACGATCTACCCCCAGGATCCAGTAAGTTCACACGAGAACTTATGGAACACTCTTAGTCACATTCGGATCACTCGGAAGATTACTTTGGAATGATGCTAAAAACTGCCGCAGGTCTTGCTGGTGCTCTCGATTTTTTTTTCTCTCTCTTTCTCAATTTTTTCAACTCTCTAAATGAAAGGGGAGAGCCTCTGTTTAAAGAGGATTTTATCTTCCATGCGACATGAGAAAAAAACCAGGCCGCATGAGCCGCCTGCGCCGCTGTACTGCACAGAGAAGACAACGTCGTCAGGAGCCAAAAGCTGCAGCTGCGTGGCACAAAGAGTCACGAGCCGCCAACAACAGTCCCTGTTCCCTCCACACTTGACTCTTTCAAGCTAACTTGGTGGCCGTATAGCTCCAGGCCGCAAGGGCTCTTGGCCACATGGGCACCTGATCGCATGCGCACCTGTCTGCAAGGCCCATGTCCGCATGAGCACCTGTCCGCATGGGCACCTGGCAGCATGCGCTCCAGGCTGCATGGCTCCACGAAGCATGCGTCCGAGAAAGCAACCGTGCATGTAACTCGCGCATAAAAGGACCGCATGAGCGCCATGCGACGATGCTGACGTGCTAAGTGCGCCAACAAAGCGCCCTTGAACCCGAGTCGCTAAGTCCGCAAACAAAGCAACCAAACATTTCAAGCTAGACATATGATTCATCGGATTGGACTCGGGTTGAGCACAAGCTCGACCCAACCCATGCGAATTGCACCCCTAGTAAGAGTAGAGTTAAATGAGGAGATGGAGTAAAAATCTTTGGATAGGTCTTCTTCATCACAGTCTGAGACGTTACTATCATAGAAAAAAAATAACAATCATGTTGGAGTACCTGTTATTTTTTTTTCTTCGAGATGCTGTATTGAAGCAGCATATTGCTTTTTTTATTCAATTATTGTTGAAGCAGACATCTTGTTTCTTGTGATGAATGGCTATAAAATTTGGAATGAACGGAGAGAACTTCTATATATATATATATATATATATATATATATATAAAACTTTGGAGTAGATGACCTTTGATTATATACAAGAGGAGGTTGTGTATATAATATAAAACTTCATGTTTTAAATAGTCCTACCTGCACCAGAAAAAAACAAGAAGCAGGTAAAAAAACAAACAAGAAGCAGGTGCAATACACTAGATCACATGCACAAGAAAAAAACAATAAGAAGGTTGGAAATTTCTATTTGTTTTTATTTTATTTCCTTATTCTTTTATTTTATTTTTCTTTTTCATTTTTTTTGTTTCTTTTTAAATATATATATATATATATATATATATATATATATATATAGAAAAATCTAGAATTTTTATTAATGCATACCATTAAGCTAGCAACTGTCCAAAGAGTCCCCTACATGGAATAAATTAGAAAAAATTTATAATGACTCTATAAATCCTCTAAATGCACAAACACCCAAAATAAAAATTAAATAAAAATATATTTCCTTTATTTATCTCATAATTACTATACTTAAATTATTAATTAATTAAAAAGGTAAATACGGTTTTTAGGATTAGGGGTTTTACACTTGTGCAAGCTAGTATCGAGAATGTTTGAGCGGTTGTCCATTCTAACTCGGATCTTGCCTTGAGATTGTTAGTCCCGAAGTCAGATCAAAGAAGAAGAGATAGCCACAAAGTAGAGACTGACATAAGAGTTCGTCTCTACAAACTCCAGAAGAGAAGTTGGTGTACTGAGATTCACACAAGAGTTCCTCTACAGTGTCACACAACCCCACAGAAGTACTAAACAAGGAACATGTTACATACTGACAACCCCAAAAAAATATAAATACAACAAGAATCAGAAAACAGTTCTTCTCTTTCCGTTCGCAAACGCTACACCAGAAGAACGGGAACAAGAACAGAAATACAAAGAAGGAAACTCTTGCTGGGGTGATCAAAACCACCAGAGCTCAAGACAAGATTCACGCTATACAACGATCTACCCCCAGGATCCAGTAAGTTCACACGAGAACTTATGGAACACTCTTAGTCACCTTCGGATCACTCGGAAGATTACTTTGGAATGATGCTAAAAACTGCCGCAGGTCTTGCTGGTGCTCTCGATTTTTTTTTCTCTCTCTTTCTCAATTTTTTCAACTCTCTAAATGAAAGGGGAGAGCCTCTGTTTAAAGAGGATTTTATCTTCCATGCGACATGAGAAAAAAACCAGGCCGCATGAGCCGCCTGTGCCGCTGTACTGCACAGAGAAGACAAGTCGTCAGGAGCCAAAAGCTGCAGCTGCGTGGCACAAAGAGCCACGAGCCGCCAACAGCAGTTCCTGTTCCCTCCACACTTGACTCGTTCAAGCTAACTTGGTGGCCGTATAGCTCCAGGCCGCAAGGGCTCTTGGCCACATGGGCACCTGACCGCATGCGCACCTGTCTGCATGGCCCATGTCCGCATGAGCACCTGTCCGCATGGGCACCTGGCAGCATGCGCTCCAGGCTGCATGGCTTCACGAAGCATGCGTCCGAGCAAGCAACCGTGCATGTAACTCGCGCATAAAAGGACCGCACGAGCGCCATGCGACGATGCTGACGTGGTAAGTGCGCCAACAAAGCGCCCTTGAGCCCGAGTCGCTAAGCTCCTTTGGGACTTAGCGCCAACAAAGCAACCAAACATTACAAGCTAGACATATGATTCATCGGATTGGACTCGGGTTGAGCACAAGCTCGACCCAACCCATGCGAGTTGCACCCCTAGTAAGAGCAGAGTTAAATGAGAAGATGGAGTAAAAATCTTTGGATAGGTCTTTTTCATCACAATCTGAGACGTTAGAGTCATAGAAAAAAAATAACAATCATGTTGGAGTGCCTGTTAGTTTCAATCAAATTGTTTTCAAGATTTGTCCTATGAGAGAAAGATAGAGGTTAGAGCGTCATTCGGACATATTAACTTGACGGAGGGTATTGACTTTGACTTGAGCAGCTTAAATACAAATCAAATATCATTATCCTCTCTCGGTTGAAGCACGACTTCTTCCAAATAGGTAGTTTTCATGTTGAAGCAGCATTTTTTTCTTTTCTTTGAGATGCTGTATTGAAGCAGCATATTGCTTTTTTTATTCAATTATTGTGAAGCAGACATCTTGTATCTTGTGATGAATGACTATAAAATTTGGAACGAACGGAGAGAACTTCTATATATATATATATATATATATATATATATATATATATAAAACTTCTGTAGTAGATGACCTTTGATTATATATAAGAGGTGGTTGTGCATATAATATAAATATCATTATCCCTTCTCTCTACCGGACCCTTCATCGGTATTTCCTCTCTCGGTTGAAGCACGCCTTCTTCCAAATAGGTAGTTTTCATGTTGAAGCAGCATATTTTTATCATTCAATTATTGTTGAAGCAGACATCTTGTATCTTGTGATGAATGACTATTAAATTTGGAAGGAACGGAGAAGAACATATATATATATATATATATATATATATATATATATATATATATATAAAACTTCTGTAGTAGATGAGCTTTGATTATATATAAGAGGAGGTTGTGTATATAATATAAAACTTCATTTTTTAAATAGTCTTACCTGCACCAGAAAAAAACAAGAAGCAGGTGCACCACATGCACCAGAAAAAAAACAATAAGAAGGTTGGAAAAAATTTAATTATATATAAAACTTCATGTTTTATATCTTGTATCTTGTGATGAATGACTATTGAATATATTTTTGCTTTGCTTTTTTTTTTTTGGGCTGCTCCACATTTATTATTGCTTTTCTTAAAAAAAAAAAAAAATTATTATGGAGTTGTTGCAAAAGCCGAAGACATTTCCTCCAATTTTTGTTGAGTAACATTAACTTATCAATTAATAAAAAAAAATTCACATTTTCATCAAGGTACACTAATTTTTAATATATATTTTTTCTAATTATTTGTTAAACTCATCAAGGAGGGATTCATATTTTCGATTTTTTGTATCCCCAAACATCATCATGTTACCATCTTAGAGCATTATTAGTAGAAATTATTGCTTATTGACATCAATGACCTACTTCTCCTAACGGATACATTTTCTTTGTTGTTGTTGTTGTTTACTTCAGATATAAGGAAAGACAAGACCGCTACCATCTTAGAACATCATTAGTAGATAGAGCTAAAAAATGCATCTTGGGGTCTAAATTTATAAAATAAAAGTAAATCTAGAATGGATTAGGTTTGTATGAAAATGGTAGAAAATATGATCCCAAAATTTGTGTAGTCCAGCCAATGGAACTAATATTTGAATGGTTGAAACCTGCACTACGTGTTAGATTCTATTCTCTCATATTCAGAGGCCAATAATTATTTCATCCACCTGCCAATACATCCAACACTATGCGTTTTTGTTTTTGTTTTTTGTTTTTTTGTTTTTTTTATCTTTATCAAACTTTTCTGATTTTTTTCGGACAAAACAACAGAGTTACCGTGATTTAGCCATGATCCAAAGCACAAATCATCCGAAAAAATATACAGGAGTACAGTTTGGCCTCCGATCGTATAATTTTTCACGTACAAAATGCATATATTTATGTTGTATTTGCTGTGTAAAAGTTTTGCACTCGTGCTATTAGGTTGCGTCTTCTTTTCAGTCATCGACATGTTTCTTCTGGTTTCAAAAATAATATTTTTCTACAAATTGGACTTTATATATATGTTGAATCCGAGATCAGGCTTGGGCTCGAGCTAGACATATGATTCATCGGATTGGACTCGGATTGAGCACAAATTCGATCCAATCCGTCCGAGTTGCACCCCTACTAAGAGCAGTGTTTAATGAGGAGATGAAGTAAAAATCTTTGGATACGTCTTCTTCATCACGATCTGAGACGTTAGTGTCATAGGAAAAAAAAAATAGCAATCATGATGGAGTACATGTTATTTCCAATCAGATTGTTTCCAAGATTTGTCCTAAGAGGAAAAAAGAGAGGTTAATTAGAGCATCATTTGGGAGGGTATTCACTTGACTTGAGCAGCTTAAATAGCTAAAAGTATTTAGTTGTATAATATTAAAATACAAGATATCAAGTTGAACAAATTAAATAGTTGAGAATATTTAGTTTCTAATGCAACTTGTTTGCTTCTTCGCTGGTGAACATCCCAGTTGTACACCCGTGCCATTGTAACCTGCACAACAATGCTCTTGTAATTAATGCACAGAATATACCTAATAATGGGAAATAAATCTCAGCATACATAGAAAGGTTAAAGGATGATGTTAAACGAAATGGGATTATGTTAAAAGAAATGGACCAAGACAATTGCTAGGAGTTGTCTCATACATAAGTCCAACTTGAGCATTCTACGGACATAACAGATATGGACACGGATGCAGATAAAGACACGTTACAGATCCGAACATTTTCAGATAGGCACAATATAATCGTCTATGTTGCATGAATATGGATGCAAACACAATACGATGTGGACAAATCAATGGACAATTTACTCAAAACTATTTCCTGGATCCAAACAGGAAAGTCGGAAAAACAAATCAAAATGATCAGGATGCACAAAACAATTTACTCTAGCAACTAGGACCTGGATGCAACATTGAGGTGATAATGGTATTAGACAAGTGTACTGCGAGCACTAAACAACTTACTAAGAAGTTTAAAGTAAGGCTACTAATATTAATATTCATCTCAACTAACCAACGACAAATAAATAGTATTTATTGTTTTTTTATTTCTTACAGAAAGATTCATTGGGCTCCTACATCCCATATGTACTAGTACATTATAATTCTATTGGTCAACATGTACATTGGTTCATATAGAAATATAAGCCTATCGCTCATATCATGTGCACTAGTACACTCCATTCCTATTAGTCAACATGTGCAATGTGCGTTCGAGCCTCCTGGACGTTATTTAATTTTTCTTTGAGTGGTGAGTCGGTGATGGGTGCAGCGCATGTGCGGTGTAGGTGCAGGTGCAGGTGCAGGTGCGGACCTTCGAACCAGGATGTGGCGGACCTTCGGACCGAGATCAAATGAACGGCTTCAAAACCTTCCAAAAAAATCAAACCTTTTTTTAGAACCAATAATAAAAAATACCATAATTTCATAAAATAAAAAAACAGAAAGATGTGATAAAAACAAATGAGCCTGGTCGAATTCATGAAATACCGTCAATAATTTCCTATTTTCAAGCCACTATTGGAATATAACAAAATTTATATCTAATTTTTATTATATCATAGATTTTATTGTACCCCAAAAACTAATAGATATCACAATTTGGATGATAACAAAATAATTATATATATATATATATATATATATATATATATATATATATATATATATATATATATATATATATATATATATATATATACTGGAAAATTTATGTCCGTTGTACGTAAAATAACTTTTTTCTTATGATATTAATGTAAAATTGTTTAATATTTAAATATATTTGAATTAAGATTTATTATATATATGTTTATATTTTAATTAAAATTTGTTATATATTTGTTTATATTTTAATTATAATTTGAATAGTGTAAACTATAAAACAATGAAGCATGTTTGTGATATTTGTAAACAAACCACACTTAACTTACACTGACCACAAATCAGAAAGGCAAAAATAGCTTTGAAATTACACTGAATATTAGGAGGTGACTAATAAAGCTTTTGTAAATCAGAGAAAGAAAGGAAATCAAAGGAACTTCACACGATAATACTTACAGGGGTGCAGTCGTAGTCTAATTTAAGACTAATTTGCTTGATTATTTAAAATCCTGACTTTGATCTGATTTTATTGTTTTTCTTTATTTATTCTGAATTGTCTAATTTCACCTTGATATTTAAATTCAAATTTGGATAACTCATTAGAATTATGTTTTCTTTTAAAATATGAACATTAATTGATCGGGGGAACATTTCAAGATGAAATAATATCAAATTATCTTTCTCACTTCCCTTGGATTCCAACCTTATCCATCTTGTAAATCAGAAGGTCTAATAAGATTGAGTAAATAACTTTAATAAGATCGAGTGAATAACTTTCTCACGAGGACCCCACTGACAAGAAGTTAGGGTCTACTTGGATTAAGAGTTAATAGAGTTGAGTAAGGAAAAGTTAAGTGAGGGGGAACACAAATTCTGCTTGGTTTGAGGGTAAAAATTTAGGAGGAGGAATCGTAAAGGGTTAAGTGGGGGTTTGTTTATTCTTCTTTTGTCGATTTTTTTAACCCACACAATCGGAAGGTTAACGAAGGAAAATGAGAGGTTTTGTTTAAAGAGACATAAAGACTCATATTTGACTTATAAAATATTATGACTTTCTTTTTTATTTTTTTTGCTTTCTCAAGTTACTGCTCCGTAGATTCCTGACTTTGTCCAGGTATGTCTTGTCTCTTCTCGCTTGTGTCTTGTCTCTTCTCGCTTTCTCATACTTTCTAGTTATTTTATTTCTATAGGTATTAGATTTGTAGCTATTATTTTTTGTGAAAATATTTTGACAAGTTTTAATTAAAAATTTAATCAAATCAATCTAATACTATACCATATGTAATATGAATATTTTGGTAAATATTGTATTCTTCTTAATATTCCTCTAATTCAAAACCAAAAATCAGCAAGAGTTATTCCAAGTAAGGTTATATGTATTGACTCACATTCCCTTCACTTAATTTTCTTTCACTTAGTCCAAACAGGCCGAACTCATGACCTTTTCAATAACAATTACCAATTCTCACCACTATACCCTAAACTGTAAATTTATGGACTCTTGAAATTTCAATCCCAATTGTTTTTATATATTGAAATTTAAGGACTTTAAATTTCAATACCAATTGTATTCTTTCTTCAACTAAAAAAAAAACACCTTCTCACCCTTGGGCCTTGTTTCAACTCACCTCAGTCCACTAAAATAAATATAATATTAGAAATTAAGAACTTCATCCTTCGTTTTCCATATCCATTGAAATGTATGCCTGGACTTTTCTTGCATGACACGTCCCTTTCCGCTCAATTGACTACCAACCGAAAAAAAAAAAAAATTGGAAAAAGAAAAGAAAAGAAATTGTTCGGTACAAAGACCATTTCCCCGCCTCCCCCCCCCCCCATCTCTTGGACGTCTGCGTCCTCCAAAGATCACATATACTCTTTCAAATTTGCCACCAGCCGCATTGAGATCTGGTGCCATGTGGATCCACGACATCAACGGCAGTCTCATCTGTGTCTTCGTCGTGAAGATCGATGTCCGCATTGTCACGTTTCGATTCTGCAGAACAAAAAAGTAATCATTGAACGTGATATCGTATAAGTCTAAATTATACTTGTACAAGATAAAAAATCCACATTTAATGATATATATCTCAAAACAACGATATTATAATTAGTTAAAATTTATTACGTAAAAAAATTAATATTACGTAAAAAAAAATTTTAAAATTAATAAATTTGTTATAAATAACGCTATGGAAAATCGAATCTATACCTCCCTACTTAACCACATGAACTAGAAGAGTTATTTGGCTATAGTTATATAATATTAGGTAGTTAAACAATTAGTTAAAATTTATTTATTTTTAATTACGTGAAGATATACGTACGATTTTTCAAGACTTTTTTTTATAAAGAGTAGAGATATATCCATAACAAATTATAATTAAAATATAATTAAATAGTAATTAAAATATAAGTATAAATACAAATGTAAAAAAAAATTATTTAAATATATTTAAATTAATTTACAATAATATCAAAAAAAAAAATTTTACGTGCAACACACATGAATTTACTAGCTAGTATCAATAACAAATTCTAATTTATATATAAAAATATATATAAAAAATCAAAATCAAAATATAAATATATATAACAAAAAAATGTAATTGTTGCACATGAATTTTTTTTCAGAAAATTTACAGTACATAATTTTTTTAAATAAACTACCTAAAACGAAAATATTTAAAAAAAATAAAGTAACGAAAGATTTCGCAATCCCAAATGGCCAAAATATGGAAAATATTTTTTAAATATTTTTGTTACATTTTTGCAAACTGAGTTGGCAAAAATTTCCTTATGGTTTTTTTTTTTTTTTTGGATTTTTTTTTTGGTTTGTTTTTTTAGAATTTTTTTTTGTTGGTTTTTTTGAGATAGTGGGTTTAGTTTTATTTTTGTGTTGGGTTTTTTTTTTTTTTGGCAGGCAAAAAATAAATATCAAAAATAACTTAAAAAAATAAGTATCAAAACTAAAATAATTAATGTAGTTATTTTTATAGCTATTTTTGATAGTTATTTTTTAGTTAATTATAGTATGTTAATAATTTTCTTAAATAGTTGTACTTAATTATTTTAGTTTTGATAGTTAATATTTTTAGTTAATTTTAACAAATTTAATTAATTCTTAAATAGTTGTACTTAAATAATTTACTAATCGTACTAAGATCGATTTTACTTTCGATTACGGTAGAAAATGCTAAGTTTACTACCAAATCTTTACAACCTTCTTACAACAACAACAACACCCCCCCCCCCCCCCCCCCCCCCCCCCCACACCCATCCTTACAACCTCTCACCCCCCCTACTTACATATGGGTCCCAGCCGGCCCCACCCTCCCCTCTCTCCCCTGGGACAAAAGAACGTTACAATATGAATGTTACAAAAAAAAAAAGAGTCCGTTGGGCAGAGAAGTGCCAAAGAAAAAAACAAACACAAAAATAAAACCAACAAAAAGAAAACCAATTCCACTATCCCAAAAAAACCAACAACAAAAAAATCCTAAAAAAAAAAAAAAAAAAAAAAAAAACCATTGACAAATTTTTGCCAACTCAGATGGCGGAAATTAAGCAAAGCCAAATTTTTGCAACAAAAGAATTAAAAAGCTATTTTTTTCATATTTTCGTCATCTGGATGGCAAAATCTTTCGTAACTTTAATCTTTTTTAAAATATTTTTGTTTTAGCTAATTTATTTAAAAATATTTTCTGTACAGTCAAATTTTTGATATTTTATTTTTTTGCAAATAGAAATAGAAATAGAAAGGACTTTATTAAGAAACTGTTGATATGAAGCTGATATCATGACAGATATGAGGACTAATACATTGGGGATGTTCTTTATATGAACATATTGAAGATATTACATTTTGTTGCAGAGAGTACGCTAACAAGTTCATCTGAGGCCAAACTTTCCTGGGTGGTGCAATCCTCTTGGTATTTGTTCTGCAAAGAGCAAGCAGATTTGATTATGTATTCCACGTTAATTGGTTTTTGTTGCACAGGAATTCACTAGTACAATTAAAACATGCAATAGATAGTAAACATAATTGTTGACCCACCACTAACAAAAACATTACAATACTATTTGAGCTAGCCAAACAACCACAAAAAGAAACACAAAAGAAATGCTATGACGAAAAATACATGAATTTTCGTTCCAAGAAAAAACATGAAAATCTACTTAGGAAGTAAAGACACCATTTTGAGCTCCTGGATGTCAATTGTTCCTTTTTCCGTCATTGGTACTGAAGAGCTAAAAAATGGCTCATTTCTCCATAAAACAATTAATGAAATACACTGATTATCTTTACTTTAAACAAATGAGTACATTTTTATTCATCCACCAAAATTAGAATGTTTGTTCATCCTACAATCAAATATTGCCATAAATTCTCACAATCTAATAAAGAACTACAAAATCTCACAATCTAATAAAGAAATATAAATTCAGTAATAAAGAACTACAAATTCTCACAATCTAATAGACCCTTAGAGAAGGTGATAGGTGCACACTTCAATCTTTGCATATTAGACATTTGCTACAATGTAGAAGAGTAATCTAAATAAAGTAACTGACTATTTACACAATAGAAACATTATGTATCTGATGAATATAAAAGCGACATTTCCAATCAAAGAAAGCAAGTTTGCACTACTAAAAAAAACCCAACAAACAATTACAACATTCCTTCTAGAAACCAACATGATCTCCATCATCTTCTCAGCAACATGATCTCAATCATCTTCTCAGAAAGCTTCCAATCTAGACAATCCATTTGAAACAAGATAAACAGAAGAACCAAAAATAGACCAAAATCAATAATTTTACATTCAACCATATATTCATTGTTTTCCCATGTAAATCCTAAGATTGAACCCTAATTGTTACATTAAACCAAGAAATGTTACATTAAATCCCACATAATAACAAAATATTATAGATTTAATCCAAGAACTGTTACATCAAATCATAAGCTAAATTTTACAGAAACAAAAAAGTCCGATTTTATCTCTTAAAATTACTTTCTAAAAATTCAATACATAGCTGAATTTTGCACAGTCAATTCCCAGACGAGAATTAATACGGAGCCTTTATTGGGACCCTAAGTTGAGAATATATTATTATATGATCGAGTAATCATAATCCTATGAAGACAAATTCGAATACTTTTGATAGAAATCCCAACTAGATATGATATTAAACAATAAGTATAGAAGAGAAAAAGTCAAATATTTTCAAAAAACTAGGTACCCTTACAGATTCGTGTAACACAAGATCAACAAAAATAATGGAAAGTTAAGAAATTGACTAAAATCTATAAGTATTATACTAAACGTCCACAAAGATAGCAAACTTTAGGGTTTTAATTAATGGCTGGATGTTTGACAATCAACCGCTAAAATAAGATAAAAATGGAAAACTTTGTTGAAATCCTAATTGGAGATATTAATAGTACAAAATCTACCGACCAGATCCCTAAAAAAACAAAATTGTTCACTACCAATGGAAACCCTAACAAGTAAACGATTATTACATTAAGAAAATTTACAGGAATCAAAATTTACTTAGATATACAACAACTAAATTTGGATAAGACGAGATAAAACAAAAAATGGGAAGTTTCCAATAAATTCACTACATATATCAAACCTAAAATTAAAAAACTTTCCATCAACTGAATTTGGATTAAGACCAATAGATGAAAGAAAGACCTAATTTTTCCAACAAAAATATGTAGTGGAGTTTCAGAAGAAAGAAAATTTTAAGAGATTAAAACAAAAGTCAAATACATGCATATCCAAATACATATTTGATCCAAAATTTCCAATAAATCTCTACATATATCAAACCTAAAATTTAAAAACTTTCCATCAACTGAATTTGGATTAAGACCAAAAGATGAAAGAAAGATCTAATTTTCCCAACAAATATAAATAAAAATATATTATTTGACCAAGTTAATTTCAGCAAAAAATTATAAAAAAAATATACACAAAAAGATGTAGTGGAGTTTCATAAGAAAATAAATTTTAAGAGATTAGAACAAAAGTCAAATACATATGATCCAAACATATTTGATCCAAAATTTCCAATAAATATTACGAGATTAAAAAAAAAATTGATGAGATTGAAACAACATATCAAATAAAGATGAATTTTTTAAAATAAATATGAACAAATTATGATATGATGGTGGAATTAATTTCAGCATAATAATTAAACTGACAGAGGAAAAGGATATAAAATACAAGTGATGATATTTATTTAAACTAGCTGGAGGTGAAATCAAGATTCAAACTACTTTCTAATATTTATTCGGCGATCATTGATTTCAAGAAGCGAATTACCATCAAGGAGAGCGGCGAGAGGTAGATCATAATCACCAATACGAATACGATTCCTGAAAAAAAGGTTGAAGTAGAGAGGACTGTGCACTTTGGTCTTCCCATTCAATACCTTCCCACCACTCTCTCTCACCTCTAATACTCTCCAATCTGCTACAGTTGTTGTTTTTATTGAGTAGTTGTGGATGGAACGGGAGCCTCTTCAACTCTTTGCAGTTACTCACTCTAAGCGTTTTCAGAGAAGGGAAATTGATAGCAGCAGCAGCAGCATGGTTGTCATATATCATCGCTAACTTGGGAAGGCCAAACAAATACAACTCTCTAAGCCTACGGAATGTTGGCTTTGTTACTTCTAATTCCCTTTCTTCTTCCCCTCCTCCGCCGATGACCACCAACTGCTCCATTCCATTACAATCAAACAGAAATAAATCCTCAAGGCAGGGGAGATGCAAAACCCACGTAATATCTTTCAATCCATGGCAAAAACTAATACTTAGAATTCGAAGCCTCTGAAAGCACTTGCTGGGGGGCACTACACTCCTCCTCCATACTATCTCCGTCAAGTTTTCAAGTCCGCTTAGCTTTAGCGACTTAAGTCTTGGAAGATGAACGTCAACAAGTTCCCTTATGCTATGGCATTCAGTAAACCTCAACTCCCGGAGGCTTAGCAGATGATGCTGGAGACAGATGGATGTGGTTGATGAATCACCCTCCATGTAGTCTTTTATATTCAGGTACAGTATGGGCATGCGAGAGAGCTGTTGGAGAGCATGTTCTGACGTGATCTTCATTCCAACACCTTTCAACAACGGCAAATGTACCAACTCATCGGTCTCTACAAACACATCAGAAAATAGATCTAGATACACCAGTTTCTTAAGTCTTCCAATTATTCCCCTAATTACTTTGACTTCTCTCGGTGTATGTCGGATAAGCAGGTACTTCAAGTTTATCAGTTGTCCCAATTCTTCTGGCAATGATGAGATGTTTGTAAATGATAGATTGAGGTATCTTAGTTGTACCAAACAACAAATTTCTTTTGGAATCTCCTCGATCAGAGTATTGGAGAGATCCAAATAAGTAAGATTTGGTATGCAAGTGAAAAAGCCTTCTGGGATCAAAGCAAACAAATTACTTTGTAGCAGTAAAGTCGAAATATTAGGACAAGTAAGAAGATGAGGGGGCAAGTCTTTTATTTCATTTTCCATTAGCGAAATCCATTCTGCTGCTTCCCAGTTGGCAACCACTTCTCTTGGTACCTCTTGTAGTCCAGCTCTTGCTTTCACTAGCCATTTGTTTCTGTTCGTCCCACTATCACATGCTATCCATAACGCTAAATCGCGGATTACGCCAAGCACTTTAATTACATCACCATTGTCTTGCAACAAACTTGCTACAATAAGGCTTCCGATTAGATAATCTCCTTCGTCATAAGCTTCTTTGATGTCCTCAAAACCATCAATCAAACCAAGTCCCATCCAACACAATATTAGCTCCTCTTTCTCAATTTCATAATCTTTCGGCCACAAAGAGCAGCACAAGAAACACTTTCTCATTTTATCATCTCGCAAGCTATCATAACTGAACTTCAACCGCAGAAAATATTTCTCCTCATTCTCCAAACCTGGGATATTGCTAGGTTGTGACTTCCTTAGCTGTGTGAGAGCATCGTCCCACTCTCCTGGCCTTTCTTTCGTGGCCATCGCTCGTCCGATGACAACAAGAGCAAGAGGTAGACCGCCACACTCCTTGATCACTTCTTCTGCACGGCTCCTTATGTCTGGAAGATTGATTATGTCTTCACCAACGTTCTCCTTGAAAAGATCCCACGCTTCGACTTCCTCCAAACACTTCACTTCAATTTTTTTGTGATATTTCATACCGGCACAAACCTGCAAAGACCGTGTGGTAAATACCACTTTGCGTCTAAATCTTCTTCCAATGATGCTGCTACTCCCCGCTTGGCAAGGATATGGAATTCCGAGGTCTTCGAGTTGCACAACTTCCCATATGTCGTCCAAGAGGAGCAAAAAATTCTTCTCTTTGAGATATTCAAAGATGATTTGTGCTTGTGAAACTAAATCCTCACTGGAACGAAGACCTAGCTTCTTGACAATCATATTTTGAAGATTTTCAAGTTGATGTTGTTTGGAGACTACAATAAATATGACATGATCAAATAAGTTCTTGTTGGTCGCCGAGTTACCATTATTGCTGAGGAAGTTGTCATTAATGGCTTGCAAGAGGGTGGTCTTGCCAACACCACCCATCCCCAGAATTCCGATGACTCCATCTGTTTCTTCTTTGAGGTATCCGCATATCTTCTCCTTGTTTAAGTGGATCATATCTCCTACCAATGCGCTAGACATCTGTGGAACAACAGATGCCAGAGGTGCATCTATTGCTAAGCGTTCGCCAGTAAGACGAGCTCGTTCCTCCTGTAGAGCATTCAACTTCATCAGTAATTTGGATGCCCTTTGCTCGTAGTCTCTCTGGAGTGCTGTTACTTCAAGACTGAGGTCTTCGACATTCTTGATCCACAATTTGACTTCCTCGGTAGGCTGCTTTCCAAGTCTTTCCTCGCCAGCAAGTTGGTCTTGAATATCCTTCTTCATGGCTTCTAGATTTCCGGCATGTCTCGTTAATTCTTCCACATTTTCTTCTTCATGGCTTCTAGATTTCCGGCATCTCGCTGCTACAAAAACAAAAGACATAAAATAAAAAAGAATTTGGCAAGAGATCATATATATGCGTTTTCATAAAGAACAAATGAACTGGATTAACATAAAAAGTGAGAGACTTCTTTAACGTGTTCACAGCATTTTCATGAAGATATATTAAAAAAAAAAAACTATCAGTAGTGAACACAGAGAGAATGATGGATTTATTTACCAATGCAAGACACCAAGGGCTGGATGAATGAGCAGCTAATGTTTTCCATAGAGACTTTGTTGTGATGAAGAGAAAGAAGAGAGATTCTAAATTTCCAACAGCTTGCTTTGCCAAAATAAGTGCTCAGTGTTTTGTTGCTCAAAGACTACAATAATTGAAGAGAGAGAGAGAGAGAGAGAGAGAGAGAGAGAGAGTCTTTATTCATTGTGGAGGGTCCAAGAGAGAGAGAGAGTCATTATTCATTGTAGAGGGTCCAATCCAGAGAGTCTTTATTCATTGGGGAGGGTCCAATCCAGAGAGAGAGTCTTTATTCATTGTAGACTTGCATTACGTGTTAGATTCTATTATCTCGTATTCAGAGGACATTAATTGTAATACAACACTGTTCTGTGGTCCAATACACAAATCATCCAGTACAAGTAGCTAAAACAAATCAAACTTGTAAAAGTTGATTAAAACTAAATAGCTTCTTTTTCTTCTTTTTTCCAAGAAAGCTATTAGATTCGGTGATTGATTCCTTTCCTCATCCGCTATTAAATTTACAAAAAAATTCTTATAACCATAAATTTTATTGAAAAATAAGATGGTTGAAAAAATTCAAACATGAAAAAAACTTTTCGGCAAAGAGACTGAGAAAATTGGACATATCTAATTTTCAATTTTTGTCGGTCTGTTTCACAGAAATAAGCTTTACGTGGTTTTTTGTTTTGTTTGGTTTGATTTGGTTTAGTTTTAGTTAGGTTTAATTTAATTTTTTTAGTTTGATTTTTTAAAGTAACACCTTGATGATAAATATTTCGTTCATAGTCCTTAGAATAAATAGATAATTTTAATAGAAGACCGTTGTTAATTTAAGCTTGACAAATATAATGATGATATCAAATAGTTTTTAAGAAAATTAACAAATAAATAATATCACGTCTATTATCATTCAAAATATAATTTTCTAAAGACAGATTTGAAATTTATTATGCATAATTTGAATAATAATATATTCAAATTTTAAATTATATTTAAACTAACTACATGATATTATCTAATTAAACATATATTCAAAATTTAAAAATATACTTATGAAAAGTCATAATTAAAATCATATTTACAATATTTTAATATAACAACTCTTTTAAAATCATAATTTTTTTTTATTCTATCTTCATCCCCTTTTTTTCTAGTTGTAAATGTTATGTCACAATTGCAACTGTGTTTGCAAGGAAGAACGTATTTTTGGTTCTTTAGCTCAGTAATCTAGAAGGAGTTGTAATCAGCTACTATATTGTATTTTTATATAGTTCTTCGTTGGATCGAGGTATTCCATGTTAAATGGTTTTTGTTGCACATGAATTCACTAGTGCAATTAAAACATGCAATAGATCGTAAACATAATTGTTGGCCCACCACTAACAAAAAACATTACAATACCATTAAAGCTAGCCCAACAACCACAAAAAGAACACAGAAGGAAAATAAAACATAAAGCTTAAGAAAAGTACATGAATTTTCGTTCCAAGAAAAACATAAAGCTTAAGGAAGTAAAGACTCCATTTTGAGCTCTGGATGTCAATTGTTCCTTTTTCCGTCATTGGTATATAAGATCTAAAAATGGCTGTCTCTCTCTCTCCATAAAATAATTAATGAAATACACTGATTATCTTTACTTTAAACAAATGAGTCAATTTTTGTTCAGCCACCAAAATTAGGATATATATTCACCCTTCAATCAAGTGTTGCTATAAATTCTCACAATCAAATAAAGAACTACAAATTCTCACAATCTAATAAAGAAATATAAATTCAGTAATAAACAACTACAAATTCTCACAATCTAATAGACCCTTAGAGAAGGTGATAGATGCACACTTCAATCTGTGCATTAGACATTTGCTACAGTGTAGAAGAGTAATCTAAATAAAGTAACAGACTATTTACAGAATAGAAATCTTCATAAACAGAACAAATTATGTATCTGATGAATATAAAAGCGACATTTCCAATCAAAGAAAGCAAGTTTGCACTACTAAAAGAAACCCAACAAACAATTACAAGAAACCAACATGATCTCCATCATCTTCTCAGCAACATGATCGCCATCATCTTCTCAGAAAGCTTCCAATCTAGACAATCCATCTGAAGCAAGATCAACAAAAGAATAACAAAAATGTCGAAAATCGACTAAAATCAATAATTTTACATTGAACCATATCTTAATTGTTTTTTCATGTAAATCCTAAGATTGAACCCTAATTGTTACATTAAACCAAGAAATGTTACATTAAATCCCACAGAATAACAAAATATTAGATATTTAATCCAAGAACTGTTACATCAAATCATAAGCTAAAATTTACAAAACAATTAAAAAAAAAGTCCGATTTTATCTCTTAAAATTACTTTCTAAAAATTCAATACATAGCTGAATTTTGTATAGTCAATCCCCAGACGAGAATTAACACGGAGCCTTTATTGGAACCCTAAGTTGAGAATATATTGTTATATGATCCAAATAGATGGATTTTAGTAGAGGGTCCAATCCAACCAATGGAACCAACCAATATTTGAATGGTTGAAACTTGCACTACGTGTTAGATTCTATTATCTCATATTCAGAGGCCATTGATTGTTTCATCTACCTATCAATACAACACAGTTCTATGATTTAGCCATGATCCAATAAACAAATCATTCCGTACAAGTAGCTAAAAATAATCAAACTTGTAAAAGTTAATTAAAACTAAAGTAGCTTCTTCTTCTTTTTCCAAGAAAGCTATTTGATTCGATGGGTGCTTCCTTTCCTTATCCGCTATTAAATTTACAAAAAATTTGTTATAACCATAGATTTTACTGAAAAGTAAGATGGTTGAAAAAATTCAAACATGAAGAAACTTTCGGGCAAAGAGACTGTGGAAATTGGACATGTCTAGTTTTCAATTTTTGTCGGTCTATCTCGCAAAATTAATATTTACGTGGTTTTTTTTTTGGTTTGGTTTGGTTTTGTTTGTTTTAGTTTTAGTTTGGTTTAATTTAATCTTTTAGTTTGATTTCTTAAAGTAACACCATGATAATAAACATTTCGTTCATAGTCCTTAGAATAAATAGATAATTTTAATAGAAGCCCGTTGTAAATATAATTATGGTTTCAAATAGTTTTTAAGAAAATTAACAAATAAATAATACCACGTCTATTATCATTCAAAATATAATATTCTAAAAATAGATTTAAAATTTATTATGAATAATTTGAATAATAATATATTAAAATTTTAAATTATATTTAAACTAACTACATGGTATTATCTAATTAAACACATATTCAAAATTTAAAAATATACTTATGAAAAATCATAATTAAAATCATATTTACAATATTTTAATATAATTTAAATTTATATCTAACTTTTATTATACCATAGATTTTATTTGTACCCCAAAAACTAATAGATATCACAATTTGGATGATAACAAAATAATTTTTTGTTATATATATATATATATATATATATATATATATATATATATACTAGTAAATTGACGTACGTTGTACGTAAAATAATTTTTTTCTTATGATATTAATGTAAAATTGTTTAAATATTTAAATATATTTGAATTAAGATTTATTATATATATGTTTATATTTTAATTAAAATTTGTTATATATTTGATTATATTTTAATTATAATTTGTTATAGATATATTTTTAGTTTTCATAAAAAGTTTTAAAAACAATTAGCCGTCACGTAATTAAAATTTAAATAAATTTAACTAATTGTTTAACTATGTAATATTCTCATCAATCGGAGTTTCGGAAGGCTGACATGCACAGGGAACAGGACAAGCAGGTTTGGGCAGTGCTCCAATTAGATGGATTTTAGTAGTTCAAAGCTCCTTCCCAGGGAGAACCTATCATTGCATATTGTTGCTAGTTTCGTATTGCTCGATAACCACATCATCTCTAGACCTTGTAGATGTTCCATCCATCTAGCATTTCTCGAAGTAGGAGAGTTGAAGGCGTACTCCATGTCGTTGCAGCACTTGATGTAACAATCTTTTAGCTCTACGATGGGCCATATCCCTTCTTTAGCATTTAGGTAATTGTGTAGAGAGAAGTTGAGGTCAGAGCAGAGGACTGCTACGTTGTCCGTCCGTGGGCCAACCCGTCCACCACGTGTCGTCCTTGCATTGACAGGTCAACCGACGTGGGGCTCACGAATGCAGGAGGCCAATGGGTTGCGGCAACGCGGCGGACGGACCAGTCCGTCTGGGGGCAAAGTAGTTTTTTTCGTCGGAACATCCCAATCAATGTGTATAGGCTCCATAGTCCTTCATCTCCTTCTCGCGAGGGTTGGCAAATCGCGAGGGTTGGTAACACTTTTAGTAGTGTGGCGACCGACTTGTGCGTAACCGGCTTGAACGGGAGTAAACGTCTCGAGTTCTTCTTATTCGAATCTCCTCCTTCTCCTCCTACTCCTCCTCCTTAAGGTGTAAGATGAAGATATTGAATTTTTGTAGGCATGGAGCTTGAGGTGTTGGTAACTTTACACTGTTAAGGCTGGTAATGGCATATTCGTCAAAGACTCGTACATTTCTCAATGAAAGTTGCAACTCCTAGAGACTACGGAGCCCCTTTCCGAATCTGCAATGCTTGAGGTTGCGCATATGGCACCATGGTGCTTTTTCCAATATATCCAAGGGAGATTTGTTGAGATCGAGTACCTCTAGGTTGTCGAGCCCAATCGTTCTGATAGTCTGCAATTTCTTGCAGTGCGATAATGAGAGCATATATAGATTCCACAAGTAAGAAAGGGAAGAGGGAAGTGTCTTAATACCGCAATATGAAATATCAAGGACTCGAAGGTTGGACATGTACTAAAAAATATCGTCTGGAATCTCTTTCAGTGTAGGATTATCCCGTAGAATCAATGTGGAGAGGATAGAGAAGTTGGATGAAGAAACTGAGTATAAAGTTGGAAGTAGTATTTCTTCGATTTGATTATCGACAAAAGAGATCTGGGTCAGGTCTTTGTTCCTTTGGGCTATGTCTACTTGTTCTAATTCTTCAAAATGTCTCGTCAAGTAACCTTGGAATTGTCTTATAACACTCGAAGAAGAAGAAGAAGAAGAAGATGCCAAGGCAACAAACATATATTCCTCTTCCGTTGCTGACAAGGACCTACCTTTAAGTTCATGAAATAAAGAGGTGAGAAGTATAATGTCATCCCAAGAATACTCGTCTTTACCAACATATGGTAGGAGAATATTGTCGAACCTCAAGTAGTATAGGAGCTTGGAACCGAAGGAGGGGAGGAGTTTACAGTAAGATAAGATATGGATGACAACTTATTCTGTTAAAATTTATATGTTAGTATTCATACGTAGGATATCTGGTGCTAGACTTGGAAGCATCATACAAGTCAGGCTCTCTTGTAAAGGGATGAGCTTCCATTCCAACGAAGACTGTAGACCCTCCCTCTTGATCGATGCTGCTATACTGTTAGCTTCATAAATAACCATCCGGTACGCGACCTCTTCCGATAGATGGGCAAATTCACTATTGACTTCCACCACTTTCTCCAATTGAAGAAACAAAACGGACAATTTTGAGTAACAAGTGAAGACGATCTTCATGAATGCATGTCGGACCCCTTCTTTGTCAGTGACATAACTAGGAATCTCTATTGCGTTTATGAATATTTGCCCTGGCATATTCTCCACTCTCACTACCAATGTCGCCCTTTCCCAATTGCATGTTGACGAACAACCGCCACCATTCCTCGTCGAGTACTCATGTATGTCACCTTGTGTAACCTTTATTCAATAGTGTGTACAACTACAACAAAACCCACTGTCGATATAACTAGGATTTTGATATGAGAAACATAAAAAAATGTCAGATTTATAACTTGTTATCCTAAAATTCTACCCCCTCCCCCCCAACCCACACCCCTCCATAACATAGGTTCTGAAAAAGATCATATTGGCCTTCTTCCGCAATCCATATATGCCTACACCTTACCCTACCAAATTATAGCAAAACCATAACCTACTTCGAGGTATTGAATGGTGCAAAGGATATTATGTAAAAGTTCAGGATGTAAAAGACAGCTCCCCAATGGAGAAGCCTCTGTTATAGAGTTTTTTTAATTTAGAATAACAAGTTAAAATTTTGAGGTATTCAATGGTGTAAAGGGTATTAAGTTATGTAAAAGTTCAGGATGTAAAAGAAGAGTTTCTCATTGGAGAATGCTCTATTATATAGTTTTTTTAATTTAGGATAGCAAGTTATAATTCTGAGGTATTCAGTGGTGTAAAGGGTATTAAGTTATTTAAAAGTTCAGGAGATAAAAGACGAGCTCCTCATTGGAGAAGGCTCTATTATAGAGTTTTTTAATTTAGGATAGCAAGTTATATTTTTGAGGTCTTTAACAGCAATTTAGGAAGGTTTTTGAGCTAATCAAAACCAGTGCCTCGAAAATATAACCAAACAGAGATATTTTTGTTAGTCCCGAAGTCAGATCAAAGAAGAAGAGGTAATCACAATGTAGAGACTCACAGCCATAAAGTAGAGACTCACACAAGTGTTCGTCTCTACAAACTCCAGAAGAGAAGTTGGTGCACTGAAATTCACACAAGAGTTCCTCTTTAGTGATACACAACCCTACAGAAGCACTAAACAAGGAACATGTTACAAACTGACAACCCAAAAAAATGTAAATACAACAAGAATTAAAAAACTGTTCTTTCCTTTACGTTCGCAGACGTTACACCGAGAAGAACGAGAACATGAAAAGAAATACAAAGAAGAAAACTCTTGTTGGGGTGATCAAAACCACCAGAGCTCAAGGCAAGATTCGCGCTATACAATGATCTGCCCCCAGGATCCAGAAGTTCACACGAGAACTTCTGGAACACTCTTGGTCACCTTCGGATTACTCGAAAGATTCCTTTGGAAGGATGCTAAAAACTGTCGCAGGTCCTGCTGGTACTCTCAGTTTTTCTCTCTCTTTCTCAATTTTTTTCCAACACCCTAAATGAAAGAGGAGAGCCTCTATATCAAGAGAATTTCAGCTTCCATGCGGCCTAAGAAAAAAATTGAGCCGCCTGCGCCGCTGTACTTCACAGAGCAGACAGCGCCGTCAGGCGCCGAAAGCTACACCCGCTGACCAGTGGATGGAAACTAGTGCATTTTTTCACGTGTGATCTAGGAAGAGATGTTCACTGTAGAAGCATGAAATATGCTGGGAAATTGTCCACATTTTTTACAGTCAAAACCCCCAACATACATGAAGTCCCTCCCCGCATAAAACAGAGCGTCAAGGCTGTTTGGCGTAAAATAGGGCTTCAGAGCTGTTTGCGTAAAACAGAGCTTCAAGTTTGTTTGGTGTAAAATAGGACTTCAGAGCTGTCTGCGTAAAACAGGGCTTCAGAACTGTCTGCATTTTACGCCAGAGCTTCAAGGTTGTTTGGCGTAAAATAGGGCTTCAGAGTTGTCTGCGTAAAACAAAGCTTCAAGGTTGTTTGGCATAAAATAGGGCTTCAGGGCTGTCTGTATTTTACGCCAGAGCTTCAAGATTGTTTGGCGTAAAATAGGGCTTCAAAGCTGTCCGCATAAAGCAAAGCTTCAAGGCTGTTCTGCGTAAAAGGTTGCTATACCTTCCTGCGTAAAGTTTAAAATACGTTATTTTTAATGCAGCATAAAGTTGTACGAGGAACTCTTCGTATTCCTCGGATAAATTTGTCAGTCAAATCAGTGAACCTGACATTTGACAAAAGTACTGCACGATGATCGAAAGAACGGCTGTGATGATGATTTTGCACAGAGACTCAGGTTGTCATTTTGTGACATATTTTTGATACAAGTCATTTTTACGCATTCAAAGGAAGAAAAATGGAGTCTTCTGAATGCGCCGCCTATTCTACATTGACAGAAATGAGTTTTTACGCTCAGGACAAGACAAAATCAGATGCCACGATAAAAGCTATTTCTTGTACAGAGCTTCAAGTAATTCATGACTGGGAAAGCTAAGACTGTGACTAATACGCTCACATCACCATCCTTGCATTTTATGCCAACCAGGCTATTTTTAACTATAGGAGTACGCCGTATGCTATCTTCTTGAAATATGCCAACTCGGATATATTTGCAAAGGTACGTTGATAAGGCTATTTAGCCCAGAATATGCTCAAGAGCTCAGTCGTGAAGGATAATTGGCTATTTTACGCTGGTTATCTATTATTCATGAATCATCAAGTTTTACGCAGGGGCAGTTACCTATGTGGCTTGCATACCATGATCTTCAAGAAGTAGTTATACGCGTTACCTTATAAAGGGATACGTGTCATACGCAGATTCAGAAGATTATTTGAACGTGGGTAGCAGTTGTCATAACCGCAGCATAAAGGAGGCAATCTTCTTCACAGTTTGGCCTTTTACGCCAACAAGACAGTCATTTGGCTTTTACGCCAACCATTTTACGCAGGGGCAGTTACCTACGTGGCTTGCATGCCATGATCTTTGAGAAGCAGTTATACGCGTTACCTTATAAAGGGATACATGTCATACGCAGATTCAGAATATTATTTGAACGTGGGTAGCAGTTGTCATAACCGCAGCGTAAATGAGGCAATCTTCTTCACAGTTTGGCCTTTTACGCCAATAAGGCAGTCATTTGGCTTTTACGTCAACCAGGCTATTTTCAACTATAGGAATACATCGTATGCTATCTCCTCGAAATATGCCAACTCGGCTATATTTGTAAAAGGGCAGTTACCTACGTGGCTTGCATGCCATAATCTTCAAGAAGCAGTTATACGCGTTACCTTATAAAGGGATAAGTGTCATACACAGATTCAGAAGATTATTTGAACGTGGGTAGCAGTTGTCATAACCGCAGCGTAAAGGAGGTAATCTTCTTCACAGTTTGGCCTTTTACACCAATAAGACAGTCATTTGGCTTTTACGCCAACCATTTTATGCAGGGGCAGTTACCTACGTGGCTTGCATGCCATAATCTTCAAGAAGCAGTTATACGCATTACCTTATAAAGGGATACGTGTCATACGCAGATTCAGAAGATTATTTGAACGTGGGTAGCAGTTGTCATAACCGCAGCGTAAAGAAGGCAATCTTCTTCACAGTTTGGCCTTTTACGCCAACAAGACAGTCATTTGGCTTTTACGTCAACCAGGCAGTTATTTGATTGATCTCTATAAATAGATACCCCTGGTCACAGGGTATGTCATGCCCCAGTCCCAAAATACGTAGGACTAGGACACGTAAGCATGCCAGTCGCATGGATATGGCAACTCCAATATATGGAAACCAAATCCATACGTACGCTGTAATATGAATATCAAATCCACAAGTGGTACAAAATGTAATACAAGTCACAGGGTAAAATCTAAATCTCATCCACCAAAATCATATAAAAATAAATAACCAGTATCTACGAAACTAGATCTCAATAAGAAGTATCTAAGGATGATAGTTGGATGGAAACAAATCCACTACCAACTCGAATGGGAAAAGTAAATACAATATAAGTACAACACAACAATCATAATGTAAGAATACCAGCTAACGACCATGGGCTCGAAGAGAGGACATCCTTGAAACACAAGTAATCATCCAAATCTGCGCTCCTGCAAATACTCAAGAACAGATACACCTGGCAGAGGACCAGGTCCTCAGAGGGACGTAACAAGATACAGAAAAGCGAGCCAAATTGAATACAGTAAACATGCATCTAATTTGAAAATAAATAAGTACGCTGTATAAGACAATCTATATGAATGCAAATGAGGACAACTTTTTGACGTATGGGCAAGGGTAGGCTACTCGATCTACCTCACAACTCACACATACGTCAATGGACATCAGAAATCGACATATCGCGGGGGTAGCGACCAGCGAGACTCCAGAAATCGATATACCGCGGGGGTAGCGACCAGCGTGACACACGCCCGTAGTGCGAGCTATATACTACGGTTTACCAGAGTGGTTAAAAGCCCATACGCCTAATGATTGTCCTCTATGATACTAAGTGTCAAGTGTGTGTCAACATATCTAATATATAGTAATGACTGAAAGGAACTACACATGCAATAAATAAACATAATTGCAATAAATATACAGAAATATACTAAGCATATAAAATACTGTAAACAATTTGGCAAGGTATCTTGCCTGGGGTCCTGCTGCTGGTATGAATCAGAGTCCAAGTCACAGTACAAATAGCCTATGTATTACAAATTTATCACGTCAAAAGATAATTTATTTTAATTTATTTAATTCTGGAATAATTACTCTAAAATCCTATTTTAATCTTATTATTCTAATTTTTATGTTAATTCCTAAATTTTGTCCAAAGAAACTGAATTTTATCAACTCGAGACTCATGGCATGCAAATCGAGGCGATCTGTTGACCGAAAAGTCAATCGACACAAACTCAAATTTCATGCATGATTTCCTGTAGATTTCAGCGTCAAAAACATGTTAGAATTTATGGCTCGTCCGAATTCAAATTCGTTTGGGAATTATGGCACATACAAATTTTGTATTGTGCACCGATGGTTAAATTCTAACCTAGAAGTTCTACAGAATTAACAGTATATAAATACTTCGAATTAAATTCTGGGAAAAACATATATCAATTATCTAGACATTAGCTTTCCGAAACTTTAAACGGTTCATGATTCTGATTCCTGGTTCTCCCGGAATCGCAAAAACATTGAAACACGTCTATTTTCGGACATGCTGTGCTCTACGAATTTTCCAGAATTTAATACTCATAATTTCGTAAAACAATTTATATAATCAGAAATCTAACCTCAATATCTTTCTAACGCAAGAAACTAGGCCTCGTTTGGAGTCCGGAGGTTGTGGAAGATGAAGGAACCCTAGATGGCAATTCTCCAAAATCTCTCTCTCTAAAATAATGGGATAATTAGGGTTATAATAATATATATATATAGGGATGTACCTACGGCTGAAAGGATATTTATAGGCTGACATGTGTCAGAATCTGATTGGATGGTTTTTGTTATATTATTTGTTTTTGATTTGCCTTTATCAAAATATTATTTAAATCATTTTAAATCTAAATAACTCAAAATAAATATTAAAAATAATCATAAAAATCTGGAAAAATTACAAAAAATATATTTTGAATTTAAAAACTCTAGAAAAATATTTGGGATAATTTTATATTCATAGATTTTCTACTATAATTAGGAGAAGCTCTAAACATTAGTTTTACCCATATAACTAAAAATAAATACTAAAATTATTCCAAAAATTCTGAAATAATTCCAGAAAATATATAATAATATTATAAACTCTAGAAAATAACGTGGATCCATTTTATATTCCTGGGATTGCACAATAAATTCTACAAGTCCTAAAAATTAGTTATTAGCCTAAATAACTCCCAATAAATACTAAAATATTCAGAAAATTCCCAAAAAAAATTCTAGAAAATATATTTGACTATTTAGAACCTAAAATAAAATTTTGGGATATTTTTAATTAAGTTTGAACATAAAATAAATTCTTCAAAGTCCTAGAAAATTAGTGTTACTAGTTTTTAATTAACTAAAAATTATGAAAAAATCCCAATAATCTAAAATAGCCTAAAAAATATTCTAAATAAATATTTATATAAGTAAATATACTAAAAAAAATTATTTTCTAATTAACTAAGAGAATACTCTAAATAAATTCAACATCTATAATAAATATAATAATATAAAATATACACAAAATACCTATTTTGGGTGATGGAGTTTACAATCTACCCAACTTAAAACAATTTCGTCCTCGAAATTAAAATAAGGCATAATTTGTTAAATCCTTCACATTCGTACATAAGGTACGTCAATCGCAATCTCTTCCAAAAATTTAAATAACAAAATCTATTCAAATCTATCCCGATCACTTCAAAATTAAGATAACCACTGTTTAAATCAAAATTCAACCTGTCGTAATCTCTTCTCAATTTTTTTTTTTAAATAATCAACATCCAAATCTAACTCAAGTCTATATGACATCCCACATCAAAATTTATATCACCATTTCCAACTATCATAATCTCCTCTAGACTTTGAACAATAAACAATTCTAATCAAATCTTATTCATATTCTCAAATTAAGAATTTTGTACTCTTCAAATATTTAAACTCAATTTACATCCTCAATATTTCAAATAGGTGACCCAACAATCAAAATTGAACTTTTAATTCAAATCATCAAATTGTAAAATTTAAATCTAATTCACCAATTGTTCAAGTCTAAAATTCTATATTTATCCTCAAAATTTAAATCGATGATTCATCCTTCAATATTCAAAATTTAAATCATGTGCTCAAAGTATAAATATTTGGTCCGCAATATCAAGATTTTAAAATTCGTTAAATCCTCATTATCTTAATCCTTCTTTTAAAATTTCTCAAAATTAAAATGACTTGAATCTCCCAATCTAATCTTACCTGATCACAATCTAAAAGAAATTCCTCTCAAGTTGACAATGCACTGCTACCCAACTTAGAATTTACCCATCTATCACAGAAGGCTATATACTTTAAGAAAAATATTCCTTAATTTATTTACTCATGTCATTCAATCCTCAAAACTTCAACGCCGATTATATCATATATGATATGTCCTTAATTACAAAAGAATAATCCTCAAGTATGTGATCGGCCTACGGGGTATATCTAGTACTCTCTGTGTACCAAGCACGAGGTTTCGTCTTTCCGAAATAAGGAAAGACGGAGACCAATAATAAAGAGTTCAAGGGTGAGGTAATAGAATAGAAGTATCGGGATCAAGGAGTTTAAGGAATTCAAATGGGAATTGTCAAAGCAGTTGTGGATTGAAATCCTATTTTGGTAATTCTTTGTTCGCATGCTCGTATTAGTACAGTTATGTAATCGATACGATCCGCTCAGACATATCTAGGGGCAAGTACAGGTGTTTACTAGTCAACTATATATCTCAATCCACGTAAGGTAGTATTGCGAAGGGCGAATCAAGCGCACTATGGTTGATCAGACCGTAGTACTCTGATTCTGAAATGTATTATTGTAGCGCTCCAATAATACATATCATGAACAAGCTCGATAAAGAATAAGCTTGCAAAAGCTAGGCTATAGTAGCAGCATAAGTCAAGGTAGTACAACAAATATAAATACGCTAGATTATGATGAAAGAAGGTACATAATAATTCAAGTTCACAAAAACAAAACAACTAAGCAACAATAATAAAAGACTCTACAATCTTTACAGTTATCATACAACCTCCTTGTCTAAGTCGTTAGTCGACCAAATAGGGCATGGACCTCTAAATTCTATCGTCTGAATAAACACTGTCGTCTTATGCTAGCATACAATTAATGTCATTCAATTACACTACCTCGATGGGTCAAGTGGACTATGTGATACTAGGTTGTGAGGCATACTACCCAACTTAAAAGAATTAAACTAATACGGTGACAGTCTTAAGAGGGTCCTACAAAATAATCTTGCACATGTAAATAAAACAGAAACTCTTTATTAGGGTATATGAGGAAAGATCTTGGTATTTATTAGGGTCTCCTATTGCATTATATAGGTATTGGTCATCTTAAATCTTAATCATAGTGCTTATAGAACAAGTGTCAATAGTAAGAATGGAAGGTTACTAGTCTCAAGGGAAAAAGGGAATACAACTCGTAATGAGGTGGGGTACATGCTACGCAATTTAAAACTAAGGGATACCCATAAAATTATGATCTAGATGAATACTCAACTATCAAGTTCTAACTACAAGGCACGCAATTCAAAATTCAAGATTACAACTATGACTATAGCAAACTATATATCCTATCGTAGAATACAATCACTTGGTCTTATAATTAGAGGCGTCAGGTGGCACGAATTGAAAGATGGAGAAAAGAAGAACATAGCTTAGTCGTCGCGCGATTAGCGAACGTTAAGGCCACAGGGGAACAATATATGAAATTAAATGGAGGGCTCTAGATAGCATCATGGTTTCCTAAGGAAAAGGGGTATGCTAGTCTCTGTGTTTGAGGTATGATTAGGAAAATATTCTATGCCTTCCTCTTGGCTTTCTAAGGTACTGTCTGCTTATCTCAAGACAAGAATCTAAATTTATAGTTCTCCAATATTTATCTAACTGCGAAGGTTAGGTTCAGTCATAATATTCAATTTTGGTTTTCTATGGGTTCCTCAATACTAGGGTCAAACATTATGGTAAACTTCTAACTAACTCTAGTAGTGTCTATACTAATCTCAAGTCTGCATGATACATCAGGGGGTAATGGTAAACCAATTCTAGAGATGAGGAATTCTAGGCTTCACTAGATATTCTAAACTCAGTGGTGTGTCTATATTCTCATTGTATTCTTAATAGGTGTGCTACCCTAATTATCATCTAACAACAGGGTCTTTTATATTCTAGAAGGGGCTATACTCAAGAAACTATTTGGGATGTACATGAATCAAGCATGATGCAATTATTCAAATAGAATGGACTGGAAGGAGAGCGAATCATAGTCAATTGTGGATGAGATCCTATACTCTAATCCTAGGTGCAGGCTTGTTCGGTACAGTAACGTAACTGAGACAATATGCTCTCGACCTGCATGGGCCACCACAAAAATATGTCACGCCCCAGTCCCAAAATACGTAGGACTAGGACACGTAAGCATGCCAGCCGCATGGATATGGCAACTCCAATATATGGAAACCAAATCTATACGTACGCTGTAATATGAATATCAAATCCACAAGTGGTATAAAATGTAATACAAGTCACAGGGTAAAATCTAAATCTCATCCACCAAAATCATATAGAAATAAATAACCAGTATCTATGAAACTAGATCTCAATAAGAAGTATCTAAGGATGATAGTTGGATGGAAACAAATCCACTACCAACTCGAATGGGAAAAGTAAATACAATATAAGTACAACACAACAATCATAATGTAAGAATACCAGCTAACGACCATGGGCTCGAAGAGAAGACATCCTCGAAACACAAGTAATCATCCAAATCTGCGCTCCTGCAAATACTCAAGAACAGATACACCTGGCAGAGGACCAGGTCCTCAGAGGGACGTAACAAGATACAAAAAAGCGAGCCAAATTGAATACAGTAAACATGCATCTAATTTGAAAATAAATAAGTACGCTGTACAAGACAATCTATATGAATGCAAATAAGGACAACTTTTTGACGTATGGGCAAGGGTAGGCTACTCGATCTACCTCACAACTCACACACACGTCAATGGACATCAGAAATTGACATACCGTGGGGGTAGCGACCATCGAGACTCCAGAAATCGACATACCGCGGGGGTAGCGACCAGCGCGACACACGCCCGTAGTGCGAGCTATATACTACGGTTTACCAGAGTGGTTAAAAGCCCATACGCCTAATGATTGTCCTCTATGATACTAAGTGTCAAGTGTGTGTCAACATATATAATATATAGTAATGACTGAAAGGAACTACACATGCAATAAATAAACAGAATTGCAATAAATATACAGAAATATACTAAGCATGTAAAATACTGTAAACAATTTGGCAAGGTATCTTGCCTGGGGTCCTGCTGCTGGTATGAATCAGAGTCCAAGTCACAGTCCAAATAGCCTATGTATTACAAATTTATCACGTCAAAAGATAATTTATTTTAATTTATTTAATTCTGGAATAATTACTCTAAAATCCTATTTTAATCTTATTATTCTGATTTTTATGTTAATTCCTAAATTTTGTCCAAAGAAACTGAATTTTATCAACTCGAGACTCATGGCACGCAAATCGAGGCGATCTGTTGACCGAAAAGTCAACCGACACAAACTCAACTTTCATGTATGATTTCCTGTAGATTTCAGTGTCAAAAACATGTTAGAATTTACGGCTCGTCCGAATTCAAATTCGTTTGGAAATTATGGCACATACAAATTTTGTATTGTGCACCGATGGTTAAATTCTAACCTAGAAGTTCTACAGAATTAACAGTATATAAATACTTCGAATTAAATTCTGGGAAAAACATATATCAATTATCTAGACATTAGCTTTCCGAAACTTTAAACGGTTCATGATTCTGATTCCTGGTTCTCCCGAAATCGCGAAAATATTGAAACACGTCTATTTTCGGACATGCTGTGCTCTACGAATTTTTCAGAATTAAATACTCATAATTTCGTAAAACAATTTATATAATCAGAAATCTAACCTCAATATCTTTCTAACACAAGAAACTAGGCCTCGTTTGGAGTCCGGAGCTTGTGGAAGATGAAGGAACCCTAGATGGCAATTCTCCAAAATCTCTCTCTCTAAAATAATGGGATAATTAGGATTATAATAATATATATATATAGGGATGTACCTGCGGCTGAAAGGATATTTATAGGCTGACACATGTCAGAATCTGATTGGATGGTTTTTGTTATATTATTTGTTTTTGATTTGCCTTTATCAAAACATTATTTAAGTCATTTTAAATCTAAATAACTCAAAATAAATATTAAAAATAATCATAAAAATTTGGAAAAATTACAAAAAATATATTTTGAATTTAAAAACTCTATAAAAATATTTGGGATAATTTTATATTCATAGATTTCCTACTATAATTAGGAGAAGCTCTAAACATTAGTTTTACCCATATAACTAAAAATAAATACTAAAATTATTCCAAAATTTTTGAAATAATTCCAGAAAATATATAATAATATTATAAATCCTAGAAAATAACGTGGATCCATTTTATATTCCTGGGATTGCACAATAAATTCTACAAGTCCTAAAAATTAGTTATTAGCCTAAATAACTCCCAATAAATACTAAAATATTCAGAAAATTCCTAAAAAAAATTCTAGAAAATATATTTGACTATTTAGAACCTAAAATAAAATTTTGGGATATTTTTAATTAAGTTTGAACATAAAATAAATTCTTCAAAGTCCTAGAAAATTAGTGTTACTAGTTTTTAATTAACTAAAAATTATGAAAAAATCCCAATAATCTAAAATAGCCTAAAAAATATTCTAAATAAATATTTATATAAGTAAATATACTAAAAAAAATTATTTTCTAATTAACTAAGAGAATACTCTAAATAAATTCAACATCTATAATAAATATAATAATATAAAATATACACAAAATACCTATTTTGGGTGAGGGAGTTTACAGGGTAAGAGGATGGAATTGGTTTTGGCTGACAACTTTGGCAACAAGAATTCGATCCTACTTGCAACTTTCTTTTGGCCGACTTTTGCCTTCAGTTCAGAGAAAGTTTGAAGCTTCTTCTACAGCACTTCTTCAGCATCGTGTATTCCAAGGAACAAAGTGATCGACTGCAGATCAGACTTCTATAGCAATACTTCCCCAGAATCATTTTATTGTACTTAATATCCTCGTATAGGATTATTTATACTTTTCTTTTTTCTCGTTTGTAAGCAAAAGTTTCGTATAAACTTTGTTTATCCAAACAAAATGGTGACTCTACTGGGGACGACTTTCTCCTCTGACGAGAAAGCAATTGCTCAACATGATGCTGTATCCATCGGATCAACGAAGAAGACTTTGGTCGTCCAGTTCGACTAATCTGCCTTTGAAGACATGCTTCATGTAGGGGGTAGTTCTCATTCCTCTTCTGTCAATAACAACAGGAAGCTGCGTAAAGTGTGGATGCCTAAGACGTCCTCTACCCTTCCTGTAAGTTTTCATTCACTGATCAACAAAGTTATGACAACACAGCCAACACGCCCTGTGCGTAAAACTTTGTCTCCCGTCTGTAGGGCGTAAACCTTCGTCTCCCGTCTATGACATGGTAGACAAAACTTCTGGCAATGCCTCAGTGCCAGTCCAAAAGTCTCAAACACGCCATGCGCATAAAACTTTGTCTCCCGTCTATGACGTGGTAGACAAAACTTCTAACAATACCTCAGTGTCAATCCAGAAGTCTCAAACATGCCATGTGCGTAAAACTTTGTCTCCCGTCTGTGACTTAGTAGACAAAACTTTTGGCAATGCCTCAGTGCCAATCCAGAAGTCTCAAACACGCCATGCGTGTAAACCTTTATCTCCCGTCTATGATGTGGTAGACAAAACTTTTGGCAATGCCTCAGTGCCAATCCAGAAGTCTCAAACACGCCCTGCGCGTAAACCTTTGTCTCCCGTCTGTGACGTGGTAGATAAAACTTCTGGCAATACCTCAGTGCCAATCCAGAAGTCTCAAACATGCACTGCACGTAACCCTTCATCTCTCGTCTATGACGTGGTAGACAAAACTTCTGGCAATGCCTCAGTGCCAATCCAGAAGTCTCAAACACACCCTGCGCGTAAACCTTTGTCTCCCATCTGTGACGTGGTAGACAAAATTTCTGGCAATGCCTCAGTGCCAATCTAGAAGTCTCAAACACGCCCTGCACGTAAACCTTCGTCTTTCGTCTGTGACGTGGTAGACAAAACTTCTGACAAGGCCTCAGTGCCAATTCAGAAAATTCAAACACGCCCTGCTCGTAAAATTACATCTCCCGTCTATGATGAGGCAGATGTACCCTTTGATCATATCAAAGGAAAACAAGTGACGAATCCTTCAACCTTTAAGCTTTTATGCCCATAAGAGAAAAAAGTTCCCACTTTACAGATTACGCGTGACGCTGAAAGCCGTTTGAGAACTTTTCCTGTTTTACGCGAACATAGGCAAAAATCCAAATTACACTAGGATAGGTCTGTCCGCGTAAAGAAGACTCATTTCACAGGAAGATACGCTCCTCAGACAGATGATGGATCATATGCTACTCATATGGGTGGACTGTTGTATTCCTATGGCAGAGAAAGGGTTATGGTTCCTAATCTACACATTTCTACTGATGTAAAAAGGCAGAATAAGCCTTCTTTTTCTTCTGGTAATCTCCCTGATTTGCGTGATTTCTTGATCCAGAAACGCAAAGACAGGAGATCTCCTAATATGTCTATCACACCCCCTAGAGAACATTGTTGTAATAATCATAAGGTTGTAATTAACTGTTGTTGTTCTAAAGCAAAACGGTCAGTGTTCGACCGATTGAACTATTCTTTGTCATTACAGGAAGAAGGACCAATATTTGCTTCAGTAAACATGGCTTCGCATATTCCTAGAGGAAAGTCGAGTTCAAGATGTCATCCCTCCAGAACTCCAAGCCAAAGAAGATTTGACAGACTCATCGAGACTTTTGAAGAAGGTGTTTTTTTCGAAACACTCGCTCGGGGTCACGATAATCAGCTTCATATTCTTCAGATTCCGACACTGGGAGTCGCCAGTTTTCTGAATCAGATACTGAAAGTATAGATTCAATCTCTACAAAGATCTATACTAATCCCTCATAATGGATAATCACTATACCTTTATCAATCTCTACAGAGACTTTTGAAGAAGGTGTTTTTCGAAACACTCGCTCGAGGTCATGACAATCAGCTTCATATTCTTCAGATTCTGATACTGGGAGTCGCCAGTTTTCTGAACCAGATGCTGAAAGTATAGATTCAATCTCTACAGAGATCTATACTAATCCCTCATAATGGATAATCACTATACCTTTATCAATCTCTACAGAGACTTTTGAAGAAGGTGTTTTTCGAAACACTCGCTCGAGGTCACGACAATCAGCTTCATATTCTTCAGATTCCGACACTGGGAGTCATCAGTTTTCTGAACCAGATGCTGAAAGTATAGATTCAATCTCTATAGAGATCTATACTACTCACTCAAGTGGCGCATATAGGCTTGCTAAGCCCAATGGTGACTTGCTCATAATGCCAATCAACAACAAGTTCCTAAAGAAGTACTATGCCTAAGCTAGGCACACTTTAAAAATAAATAAATGATAATAATAATGATAATGATGATGAATGACGATATGTGTCATTTCTATCCTTAGCATAGGGACACAAAAATGTAATATTCACACCTGATGTCTTTTCCAACAAATTATTTTCGTCCGTAACATGCAGACAAATCTGTTATCCGTACTCGGGAGTCCCGAGTACGCAATGGATAACGGATCCTCAAAAAACTCTTCTGAAGGCAAATGGTCCACGTTCATATCACCTCTGAACTATGAGTCGTTCTTTCCACCAAAAGAAGACAGTCACGTTCATATTACCTCTGACTCGTCCCTTTTATTATTATCCTTATAAAAATTTATACAAAGCAAGTAGTTCACGTCCACATCACCTCTTAACTACGAGCTGCCCAAGAAAATAGTCACGTCCATATTACCTCTGACTCATTTTCTTCTATCCATAAAATATTCCGCAATGGTCGTACTCAGCAAACTTGCTTGACTATCGGTTTTACACCATAATATCCCTACCGTCACAGAAGATGTCTCCACCGAACCTCCTTAATGGAACTGCTCTAGCCTATCACGTACATATTACCTCTGGCAGGGCTTGTCTTAAACCTATTACTTGCACTTACATGCGCAAAAGTAATGGATCCACAAAACCTATCACATCCATATTACCTCTGATAGGGTTTTTTTTTTCAAATCTACTACTCGTACCCCAAGTGCGCAAAAGGGTAATAGGTCCACCAAAGATCCCCCAGCGGGATGTCCTTACTATCCACAAAATCTACCACGTCAATATTATCTCTGATAGGGATTGTTTTCAAATTTATTATTTGCACTCAACGTGCGAAACAAATAATAGATCCACCAAAAGTCCCTCAGTGGGTTTTTCTCAATGGAAGCAAAAAACCATGTCCATACTACCTCTGGCGTGCTTCTTTCTCCTTCCACAAAAATACCAGGGTCGTACCTAACCTCTTGGTATGTCTATTGATCAGCTCACGTCTACGTCACCTCTGAGTTATCATTCTCACCTCCTCCCCAGTAGGGTTTGCCATGTCCTTCGTAACTCTGAGCAAACCTTTCGGGTTTGGCTGTCGATCATTATTTCCACAGTACCTCTGATATTGATTGTCGTCTAAACTTATCACCTGTACTTAAATTTAAGTTTACCAATGGTGTTAAGTCCACCAAACTTGCCACCTCTGGCAAGATCTGTTTCGAACTTATTACTTGCACTCTCGTGTGCAAGAAGTAATAAGTCTACCAAAGATCCTCTTGCAGGATGTCCTCAATCCAAAAAAGAGAACCACATCCATATTACCTCTGGCTCGTTTCCTTTTCCTTCCACCAAAAATATCGGGATCATACCTAACCTCTTGGTATGACTATCGACCAGTTCACGTTCATACTACCTCTGAACTACGTCTCTCAACTTTTTTCAGCAGAGTGAATCTATCACTGCAAGAGAACGGTCGCCTCTGTCCTGTTTTTCTTTATCCCCACAAAGTAATATATTACCACGTCCACATTACCTCTAGTAAGATATTTTAAGAACTTTTCCATGTCCATATTACCTTTGAGTAAAGTTCTTCTCTTCGACTTCCTTCTATCACGTTCGCATAACCCCTGATAGTGCTAGTCGTTTCAGCTTATTATCCGTACTTACACAATGGGTAATAAGTCCACAACCCAAGTTTGCCATGTCTATATTACCTCTGAACAAACATCCCTCTAAACAGTCTGCTATTACGTCATTCTAGACCACTGATAGTGTCAGTCATTTCAACTTATTATCCTTACCCAGTCTTAGGTACGTCATGGGTAATAAGTCTACCAAAATTCTTTGGCGTAAAGTGTGGATGGTGCATGCCTAGAGTACCAACGAGAGTACGACATCCCTAATGATGGTGCACTTCCAATAGTTGTACACGCAACATCAGATCCGGGTCTATCCCAGCCTCTAGCAGCGGACAAGTCTAAGCAGAAAGACACTCGCTTTAACAAATCGTTGCACAAAGATTCAGCTCAGGGGCTGGAAAAGTCCTACAACTTTGATATCTTGGCCCAGCTCGCCAATACTCTAGTGAAGTTGTATCTATTCGAGCTTCTTCGACTCTCCAAAGACACTCAGGCTGCTCCTAGTGAGGAATTGCAAAATGCTGACACCTACCTGGCACAGGTCAAGCCACCAGCTGAAGATCCTGCTGCTTGACCCTACTGCAATGATATCATGGAGGCGATACCCAGCATCACGTTCTCATAACATGACATGTTGTTAAAGAATAACTGGCATGATCGCCCCCTGTATTACATAAAGTACATTGGTGCCATTAAGGTGGACCGGATACACATTAACCCTGGTTCATCAATTACCATTATCCCTTGGAGTTTGCTTCAGACCTTGGGTATTCTGATGCATTGCCTGACAGCTACCAATACTGCAATCACTGGCTTCAACGTCGAAAGGAGCTACCCTCTGGGCAAGATTGGCCTAAAAATCCAGATCAACGACTTGAAAATAGAGGTCACCTGCTACGTCATTGACGTAGATGTATCCTACAACGTCTTGCTCGAACGTCCATGGATACATGAATATAGGATCGTGCCGTCAATCCTGCACCAGTGCCTAAAGTACGTCGACGAACATGGCACGGTCAAAATAGAGTTTGTTGATGTCGACCCATTCAAAGGGATCGAAGCCTACTACTCCGACTCGATCCTTTATAAATAGGTCTACCAAGATGAATGTAGCAATGACGCCGATGATGAGGCAGAGTCTGGGGCAACATCAGACAAGCCCTTAAGAGTTCGTCTAAAGGCACGCGCTTCAGACACAACCTCTCCTATCATCCTAAAACTACACAGCAGGCACCCGAACCTCTGGTCGTCCGCCTTCATAGGACGGATCTATCGCCGAAGGAAGATCCGGTACCATCCACCACATCCGAACCTTTGGTCGTTCGTCTTCACAGGCTGAGTCAACCTCCGAAGGATGCTCCGCTACCTCCTACCATGTCCGAACCTCTGGTAGTAAAGCTGTACAGAAAACCTATAAAGTCATTGCTCGCACTAGGGGTAGATCTCGGTATGGCTATTGATCAGCTCCGTCTACATCACCTCTGAGTTATCATTCTCACCTCCTCCCTAGTAGGGTTTGCTATGTCCTTCGCACCTCTGAGCAAACCTTTCGGGTTTGGCTATCGATCATTATGTCCACAGTACCTCTGATATCGATTGTCGTCTAAACTTATCACCTGTACTTAAATTTAAGTGCACCAATGGTGTTAAGTCCACCAAACTTGCCACCTCTGGCAAGACCTATTTCGAACTTATTACTTGCACTCTCGTGTGCAAGAAACAAGTTTGAAATTTATTACTTGCACTTCTGGCAATGCCTCAGTGCCAATCCGGTGTCACGCCCACAAGAAACCAAGGTCTGAATTACTGCAAAGGTCGACGACTTCCCGTATGCCTCGCAGCTCCGACAGGCAAGTCCGAGGACTACTACCATAAGACCAAGCATGACTTAGGGTACGTTATGCCTTCCACAACCCTTGAAGGCTCGGATCAAGAAGATAAGTTACACTCTCACTCCTCAAAGTCTTCCTCTTGGGACTCCGACGTCAGTATCGGAGAGACGCTCAAGCAAATATTATCTGCCAACATGGTGTCAGCTGACCCTAAAGAAAAAGACGAAGATCCATTGGAAATCTTTAAAGTAGAACTGTAGGCCCAACGCCTAGACGCACAATGGGAAATACGATTTGAATAACGAGAACCTCCTACCGAGGACAAAGTCGTACAAGTCAATCTGGGCGATGAATCCTCCCCCAAACCTATCTTCATCAATAAGAGTCTGACTGATGATGAACGAGAATCCCTGCTACAGCTCTTCAGGGAATACATTGATATCTTTGCCTGGAGCTACGAAGAAATGCTAGGACTGGATTACCAAATTTTGGTCCACAAGCTCAACATCTTGCCGAATGTTAAGCCTGTCAAACAACAGCAACGACGATTTCGGCCGAACATCATGAACGCCATCGAAGTCGAAGTCAACAAACTGATAGCTAGTGGCTTCGTCCGCGAAGAACTTACCAACAGGCTGTGCTCGACATTATCTCAACCTTCGAGGGATTCTTCATTGAGTACGCCCCTCGGCTACAAAATATCAAGGCCGCATGAACTGATCACCATGGTCGGTCAGGAGCTGGTCTACCTGAAGAACAACCTCTCTGTGTGCCGGAGCTATTCAGTAAAGACGAGCACTGGCTCACAAGACTGGAGACTTTCTTTCATCGACTACGCAGTCTGAGGAATTCTCTCCGAAAACTTGAAGGAAGCCACGTCCATCAGAAGACGTTCCCTCCGGTTCTATTACGATATAACTACCAAAATGCTGTATTGTCGCTCGTATGACGGGCTTCTGCTATGATGACTTTCGAATGCAGAAGCGAAGTAGGCTCTCCACGAGGCTCACGACGAGGTTTACGTTACCCATCAGCTATGGCCCAATCTACAAGATCGCCTCCGTAGAATGGGTTACTATTGGCCAACAATGGTAGCAGATGCCGTCGACTACGCAAGAAATTACTAAGCGTGCCAAATCCATGCAGACTTCATCCACCAATCCTGGGAGTTCCTACACCCGACTGTTGCATCCTAGCTATTTGAAGCCTGGGGTATGGACATCATTGGACCGATTAGTCCATCTTCATCCAAGGGACATCGGTTCATCCTTGCCATCACCGACTACTTCTCCAAGTGGCAGAAATAGTACCACTCATGGAAATCAAGACGTCTAACATGGTCAGCTTCGTCAAGCATCACGTCATATACTGCTTCAGATTACCACGAAGGATCATCCATGAAAATGGTCCACAGTTTGCAAGCCATGCATTCTAGCAGTTCTGTGACAAAGATCGGATCCAGAATGTAGCGTCGACCGCCTACAATCCATCAGCTAATGGTCTGACAGAAGCCTTCAACAAGATCATCATAAAGCTACTCAAAAATTTTGTGTCATCCAACAAACGCACTAGAACGAGAAGCTGGGTGAATGTCTTTGGGCCTAACGTGCAACGGTCCAGACAGCAACTGGCAATACACCTTTCTCTATGGTGTACAAAAGCGAAGCAATCTTCCCGCTCGATATCAAAATTCCTTCACTTCGGGTGGCCCTCTCCAACCAATTAACCGTCGACGATAATCACCGCCGACGACTACAATAGTTAGAAGCACTCGACGAGAAACTCCACTTAGCTCAACAACGCGTTGAGCTATACCAAGCACGTCTCTCTGGAGCATTCAACAAACGGGGAAAGAAAAGGACCTGCAATCTCGTCCTGACCGTAAGGAGACCGATGGTTATGACCCGTAACACGGCCGGCAAATTCCAACCTAAATGAGAAGGCACATTCATCGTAGGATTAGTATTCTCCAACGGTGCCTACTGGCTTACGAAACCTAACGATGACTTGCGCATGATACCTATCAATGGTAAGTTCCTGAAAATGTACTATGTCTGAACTAGACTTGTACTCCCCTTGTCACGCCCCGGTTCCATGGATAAGGAACCGAGACACGTGACAATGGCCAGCAGTGTACTTCGGCGGGCTTTCCAATCTAATGGGCCCGTCGGAGTACACTTAAGCTGTGAAGTACAAGGAATAAACCATCACATAACACAAGTAAACTCAATCTAAATCTCATCCACAGACAGCAATATAAGAGCACAATAGAAGTAAATACAACGACTAATGTGCAGGGAGGAAATATCCAAATAAGTATCAAGTACAAATACTAGAGTAGTCACACGGGGACAAACCCGCTAGCACAAATATACTGGAATGGAAGTAAGCAATAAGATAACTTGGGACGGCAGCAGGTAACTAGGTAATGATACCGTCCCAAGGAAAGAGTCACTACCAGCGATCAGGCAAAATCCTCAGGAATGACCTCGTCCTCGGCAGTGGGTACAACTGCTGGATAAATGCCCGGTCCGTACTCCTTCGGGTAATCCTCGTGGCCTAAACCTGGAAGGGAACCAGGTCCTCAGAGGGACGTAACAAGGTACAAAAATACAACAATGCCAAGTAAACAGAATGTACAAGTGCACGACAGGGTGCTCTAACATAACCAAACTAGTGAGACACAGTTTAAAGACAATGTTCGACGCGTGGGCTTTCTAATATAAAACCGTAGCTCCGGACACGGAAACACACGGCACGTACCGCAGCTCCGGGCAAAGAGTCACACGGGTGAAACAGCTACACTAGATACAGGTATCACTACAAAATACTACATATATATAAGCGCGTGCAGAGTGGCCCAAACGTCTAGTAACTGTCTTCCCCTTCCCAAGCGGTCAACGATTGTGCGCTGAACCTGAACCTCTAACTATAGTCTCGACACACAGAAATAACTCGACAGACGCGACCCTAAGGTCGTCCCAGTCTCTGGTCATGATGTCAGTATCAGGATACAGGAATCTGGCACGATCACAGTGTATGAGTGTGTCCTGGGGTATCGATGTACTCAGGTACGTGCATCAAGGTGCTGTGAAGCATCTAGCAATTATTCTAAGACGTTATGTCGAATGTTAACACCCGGTTGTGAACCGGACACGGAGTATCGAGCGTCAATATAAAACGCACACGAGTACATAAAGAACAACAATATCTGTAAACTGAAATACTGGGTGGCAAGGTACACTTGCCTGCGTGCGGCTGCTGATGACGGGGATCTGGTACCGCGTCCAAGTCCTCAGGTCCCGCAGTACCTAGTAAAGAGATACAAACCAGAATCAATAATCTACTTAAGACAGACAGGTGTGCTACACACATCTACATCTAAACTCAGTCTCAATAATTAACTAATATTTTACCGTCCTCAATCTTTGACTCATGATCCGATATAATATCTATTCCAAAATAAATCACCTGCTCCCCATGTCCATCACCCTTTTAATTATCAATTTATTTTCAGTCATAGTTTTAAAACAACTAAACCACAATAATAAATGTCCGTTTAATAATTTGGATATCCGTCTCATATGGCATTAACATCCACCCTCATTTGCATGTATTTCATAACCTCAATCAATTCCTATTTAACCGTAAATATTTAATTAGCATTTATTTTTCAACCATGCATAATTTTCATAACCTCTAATTGAAATCAAACCCTAACCTCATCATTGATCCTAATCTCTTTCTATCATCACGTGCTCACCCATATTACAATACAATAACACAACCATCATGTAAACTCAAACCCTAAACCTACATTAAACCCATAAATAAATGCCTCCACCACATACTACAAGTCATATTTTCCAAGTCCTTTATCAATGTAATCCATCATCCACATGCCCTATTAATGAAACTTTTATACTATACTCACATGAAAACCCATAGGTGAAACCCTAGCTAATGCTAACCCATGAATATAAATCATCAACATGTATAAATGTAAAGAGAGGGGGAGGAGTATACCCAAATGGTTGAAGCAAGGAGGGCTGGCCGAAAAATGGGAAATGTCCGGTGGTGGTGGAGTTGAAGGTGGTGGTGATAATGGTAATAATGGTGGTGATGAAGAAAGAGGTGAGGAAGAAGGAGGTGTGGTTGGTCTGAGATCGAGGGGGTGGCCGGACTGGAAGCTCTGGCCGGCGGGACAGCAGTGCAGTCCGGCGGCGGGTCGGCTGCCTGCACAGTGGGGGAAGAACGACGGCGCCGGCGGGGGGACGCACGGCGTGGCTGCAGCGGAGGGGGACGCTCGCTGCTGGGTCGGGACCGATCAGCGGCCGGAGCTACTGTGGAGTCGCCGCGGGGTGGTGGCCGTTGGCCGGAGTCGGCTGGAGCGGCCGGCGGGTCTTCCTCAGGGAGGAAGCTCAAGTGAGGAAGAAGAAACTAAGAAAGAAGAAGAAGAATGGGAATGGAGGGAATGAAGCTTGGTGTTTCTTCTTGCATGAAGAAATTAAATGGAGGAGGAGAGAGAGAGATATTGGGATTAGGGCCGGTGATATTTGGTTGAGGGTGGGGTGAGATGTGACTTTATAGGGGAGTGTATGGAGTTGATGGGTGGTTGAGATCATTCCATTTTAAATGGATGGATGGGATTTAACATGGAGAGAATGAGGTTTCTTCATGAGGGAATGAGTGGGTGAGAATGGGACCCTATTTTGGGACCCTCTCATTTATTCATGACCAATAGGATGTTGCCACACAATTTAATAATTGTGACATAGCCCCCCGTAAATTCGGAAAATTGCATGGACACATGAAATGACACAAAAATTTCGGAGAAAAATATATTTAAAAATTTCAATGGTGAGAGGGGGTTGTACGTTAGGCACGGGTTTAATTTGAAGGGCATTGGAATTAATTTGAGGATTGAAATGGGATTTACAAAGTCAGTATCCCAGATTTAAATAGAAATAAAGCATCCCGCGAATTTAATTTAATTGGGGCACTTGGGGTCAAAATCAGGAAATAACGCAAAGGCCAAAAATGGTGGGGGTTTGGAGTCAGTCTTGGACCCTTTTGTTGGTCCGGCTCAACGGGTTAAGTTGGTACCCCAAAATCGAGGGTAACGACACAGGTGTCCGACACGGAATTAAATATGGGTTACGATTTTCGGAATATTGCGCAATTAATTTAGAGCACACAAAAATTGATTTTAACAGTCAGAAAAGTCCAGTGCCTAATTTGGCGAGTTGAGTCGAAAGTACAATAATTGTACGGAATTTATGGGCTGATATTGGGCTCCGAATAACCAGACAAAGATAGGGCACGCCAAGGGTTTAATTAATTGAATTAAATACCAGATAAAATCCTCTAATATCTAAACCTCGATATCTGCTATCAAAATTTTCCAAATCCACTCTTACTATCTACAGAATAAATCGAGGGAGTTTACATTCTTCCCAACTTAGAAAAATTTTGTCCCCGAAATTAAAAGTAAAGCACGATAATATCTAGCAGAATTCTAAAATAGTCTAATAATAAAATACCGTACATAAATTCGTACCTTGCTCCTCAAATAAGTACGAGAATCGCTGCCGAATAGAATCCTCGAGCTCCCAATTAGACTCGCCCGGTGAATGGTGCTTCCATGCCACTCTGACCAGTCGAATCGTCTGCCCTCTCAAAGTCTTCTCGCTGCGATCGAGGATCTTAACTGGCTGCTCTACGTAAGATAGACTAGGCCCGACTGTAATCTCCGAATGATCAAGCACGTGGCTAGGGTCTGCGACATATCTCCTCAGCTGCGATACGTGAAATATGTCATGTACTCCCTCTAATGATGGAGGTAATGCAAGACGGTAAGCCACTTCGCCAACTCGTTCCAAAATGTCAAAAGGTCCGATGTACCTCGGACTCAGCTTGCCTCTGCCTCCGAATCTGATGGTACCGCGGGTGGGCGATATCCTCAAAAATACGTGGTCACCCTCCTTGAACTCCAATGGTCTGCGGTGCGCATCTGTCCAGTGTTTCTATCTGTCCTGTGCTGCGCGCAGGTGGCTCTGAATCTGCTTGACCTTTTCTACTGTCTGTGTCACCAATTCTGGACCAAGTATCTGACGCTCTCCCACGTCACTCCAATAAACTGGCGACCTACACTTCCTCCCGTACAGTGCCTCATAAGGTGCCATCTGTATGCTGGCCTGGTAACTGTTATTGTAGGAGAATTCCACCAAGTGGAGATGGTCCTCCTAAGATCCTCCAAAATCAATCATGCACGCCCTCAACATATCCTCTAATATCTGTATCGTGCACTCTGACTGTCCATCAGTCTGTGGATGATACGCAGTGCTGAACTTGAGACGAGTTCCTAGGCTCTCCTGCATACTCCGCCAAAAATGTGACATGAATCTGGAATCACAATCCGATACGATGCTGACAGGCACTCCATGTAATCGTACTATCTGCCTCATATACATGTCAGCTAGTATCTCTGTGGATTGCCCAACTCTGAAGGGCAAGAAATGTGCAGACTTGGTGAGTCTGTCTACGACAACCCAAACTGCATCCTTCCCGCTAGGGCTTCGCAGAAATCCTGTGACGAAGTCCATGGTAATGTGTTCCCACTTCCACTCAGGAATGGGGAGTGGCTGCAATAATCCTGCAGTCCTCTGATGTTCAGCCCTGACTTGCTGACAAACTAAACACTTCGCCACAAATCTTGTAATTTCCCTCTTCATCCCATGCCACCAGAAATGCTATCTCAAGTCTCGGTACATCTTCGTACCCCCGGGATGAATGGAATAAATCGAGCTATGAGCCTCGGTCATCAACTCTTGGCGTAGCTCACCACTCGGAACATATAGGCGATCTCCGCACCTCAACGTTCCGTCTTCATGAATCCTGAGTCCCGTCTGCATGCCGGCTTCTGTTCTCTCTCGCAGACGTCGAAATCTCGCATCTGTAGGCAATGCTGCCTTGATCCTCTCAATCAAAGTAGACTGAACCTCAAGACTGGCCATCTGTCCATCCATGCCTGGCAATACGATCTCTATCCCAAGCTCCTGGAGATCCTCTAGCAACTGTCGCTGCGTCGTCAAAAAGTATGCCATGGGCTTCCTGCTTAAGGCATCTGCTACGGCATTCGCCTTGCCAGGGTGGTACTGCAACTCAATGTCATAATCTGTCATCAACTCTAGCCAGCGTCTCTGCCTCATGTTGAGCTCCTTCTGCGTGTAGAGGTACTTCAGGCTTTTGTGATCTGTATAAATCTCAACACGCTCACCATAAAGGTAATGTCTCCATAGCTTTAGTGCAAATATCACTGCTGCTAGCTCCAAGTCGTGCGTCGGATAGTTCTTCTCATGAACTCTCAACTGTCTCGATGCGTAGGCTATCACCTTGCATTGTTGCATCAGTACACATCCCAATCCGTTCCCTGACGCATCACTGTACACTACAAATCCTCCTGATCCGGAAGGTAGTGTCAAAATCGGTGCTGATGTCAGACGCTTCTTCAGCTCATCGAAAGCCGCCTGACACTCGTCGGTCCAGATAAACTCTTCGCCCTTACGCGTCAGTCGCGTCATAGGTGCAGCTAGCCTCGAAAAGTTTTCCATGAACCTCCGATAATATCCGGCAAGTCCGAGAAAGCTCCTAACCTCTGTAACTGATGTAGGGGTAGGCCAGGTCTCAACTGCAGCTATCTTCTCCGGGTCAACTGCCAGTCCATCTTCGGTGATTATGTGTCCCAGAAATGGTACTCTGTCCAAGCAGAACTCACATTTGCTGAGTTTGGCGTACAGCCTTTCATGTCTCAGCGTCTCCAACACAATCCTGAGATGTCTCTCATGCTCTTCCTGGCTCTTAGAATATATCAGGATATCGTCTATAAATACCACCACGAACTTATCTAAGTACTGGTGGAAGACATTATTCATCAAACACATAAATACTGCTGGCGCGTTGGTTAGACCAAACGGCATGACTAAGAACTCATAGTGGCCATACTTTGTCCGAAAGGCCGTCTTCTGGATGTCCTCTTTTCGTACCTTGATCTGATGATATCCGGATCTGAGATCGATCTTCGAGAATACACATGCACCGCTAAGTTGATCAAACAAATCATCGATACGCGGCAGTGGATACTTGTTCTTTATCGTTACAGCATTTAGTGCCCTGTAATCGATACACAAGCGTACCGTCCCGTCCTTCTTTGGTACAAACAGAATGGGTGCTCCCCATGGAGATACACTAGCCCGTATGAAACCCTTTTCTAAGAGATCATCTACTTGAACCTTCAGCTCAACCAACTCCTTCGGTGCTAGTCTGTAAACGGGGGAAGTAACTGGCTCGGCTCCTGGAGTCAACTCTATAGTGAACTCAATCTCTCTGTCAGGTGGCAGTCCTGGGAGATCCTCTGGAAACACATCCTCAAACTCTGCTATAAAGTGAGGGTACATCGGTTCACCTTCTGTAATGTGTGTCGCTAGGGTAGGTTGGACACCATGCTCTCGGGCTCCCCGAAGAAACTCAAACTCTGGGAGATCTGGGGATCTAAAGATGACACAACCACGATGGCAATCTAGCGTTGCGTGGTATTGGCTCAACCAATCCATGCCTAGGACAGTGTCATAGTCTGGCATGGAGAAAACAAAAAATCGGGCACGCATCTCTCGCCCGCAGACAACTACTGAACATGATCTACAAGTGTCGCTAATAGGTACTATTCCACCTCCCGTAAGAATCCTCTTGACCTTCGGAAGGGGTGCGGTGGCTATTCTATGGGTAGCCACGAAACTAGCAGCTATAAAAGAGTGTGTGGCACCAGAATCAAATAGGACTAATGCTGGTAATGAAGCTACTAAGATTGTACCTGCGATCACTTCTCCGGCTGTCTCAGCCTCCTCTATGGTCATAGCATAGGCCTGTCCCTGTCTCAATGCCGGTGCCCTCGGCTGATGTCGGTCCTGGTGGAACTGTCCTGCCTGTGGGGCAAAGGGTGGCCTCCTCTGGTTTACCCCGGGTGCTGGTGGTCGCTGTGCTCCAGCTCCTGCGTAAGGTAGCCTCGGTCCAGGAGGCTGCTGATAAGGTCTCGGCGCGGGCAGGGCTGGTCGGTGAACCATCTGTGCTGGAGCCCTCTGATCTGGGCAATCTCGGACCACATGCTGGTCCGATCCGTATCTCAAGCAAGCGCCCAGTCTCCGTCGACAGTCCCTCAATATATGTCCCTTCTTGCCGCAGAAATGGCAAGTGGGAATGACTGCACCCTGCTGTGGTGCTGCCCTTTGGTGTTGCTGCTGTACCAGAGGACGCTTCGCAGGTCCTCCTTGCGGGGCTCGGACTGCTGATGTCGATGCATAGGAGCATTTCTGGCTGGCCTCCATCTTGTTGATGCGGTCCTGGCGTCGCGCTGCAAGTAGAACCCCGGAGTAAGAGGTGGGGGCTGTGGACCCGATAAGCCTCTGGGTCTCATAACTCAGGCCCTCATAAAACTTCTCGCCCTTCGCTTCTTCAGTGGGGATCAGATATGGTGCAAATCTGCTCAGGCGGAGGAACTCGGAATTGTATTCCTCTACAGTCATACTCTCCTGCCTGAGGTTATGAAATCTGTCCCGAAGCTCTGCTCGGGCGGTAGAGGGTATGTACATCTCCTGGAAGAGCCTAGAGAACTCTTCCCATGTGGCACGATCCGGTCCCAAATGCTGCTCCTCAGAAAGCCACCAGTGATGCGCGTTGCCGGTGAGCTGCATCCTGACAGCCGTCATCCATCGGTGTCGGGGGAGGTCAGTAGCCTCCAGCTGGTGCTGAATGTCGGTGAGCCAAGCGTGGACCTCCGTCGGCTCCTCAGTGCCCGCAAAAGGTTGCGGCATCAAACGACGAAAGTCTATGACAGACCCCCGCGTCGGCTCGTATGCTGGTGGTGACGCCTGCCCCAAGGCCGTCACGATGCTCTCTCTCAGAGTCTCAGCCTGGTGCTGTTGGGCCTGTTGGGCCTGCTGCTGAGCCTACTGCTGAGCCTACTGCTGGGCCTGCTGCTGGGCCTGCATCATCGCAAACATCATTTGGAACATCTGGGTTCCATCCATCGGTTGCCCTGTGGGGAATGGCATAAAGGGCATCTGGGGCGGGAATGGTGGAGGAGGTGGTAGCTGTTGCTCCTCCTGACTCGGGATCCTCTGATCCTCAGGTCCTGCCTGATGTGGAGTCTGGTGTCCGTCTGATGGCACCCCGGGATGTCCTGATGACTGTCCCATGGGAGCTGGAGTCAGTAGAAGGACCTGCTCCAGATCCGGTTCCCCGGATGATCCAGCATCTCGGGGAACGTCGCCAGGCTGTGCGATACGTCCACTGCGGAGATTCATACCTCTGAAAAGAAGTCATGACTGCGATCAGCGTTTGAGGAAAATAAACAAGATACAATTTGGTAAACGATATCGAGATAGATGTGTCATGTGAAGGTTTCAAACTTTGCAGATGAGATTTCTAACTCTATTCCTAATTTGCAGGCTCGCTTGGCACAGTCAGGTGACCAAGACGATTTAAATCGGACCTGCATGGGCCACCACAAAAACTTTGTCATGCCCCGGTTCCATGGATAAGGAACCGAGACACGTGGCAATGGCCAGCAGTGTACTTCGGCGGGCTTTCCAATCTAATGGGCCCGTCGGAGTACACTTAAGCTGTGAAGTACAAGGAATAACCCATCATATAACACAAGTAAACTCAATCTAAATCTCATCCACAGGCAGCAATATAAGAGCAGAATAGAAGTAAATACAACGACTAATGTGCAGGGAGGAAATATCCAAATAAGTATCAAGTACAAATACTAGAGTAGTCACACGGGGACAAACCCGCTAGCACAAATATACTGGAATGGAAGTAAGCAATAAGATAACTTGGGACGGCAGCAGGTAACTAGGTAATGATACCGTCCCAAGGAAAGAGTCACTACCAGCGATCAGGCGAAATCCTCAGGAATGACCTCGTCCTCGGCAGTGGGTACAGCAGCTGGATAAATGCCCGGTCCGTACTCCTCCGGGTAATCCTCGTGGCCTACACCTGGAAGGGAACCAGGTCCTCAGAGGGACGTAACAAGGTACAAAAATACAACAATGCCAAGTAAATAGAATGTACAAGTGCACGACAGGGTACTCTAACATAACCAAACTAGTGAGACACAGTTTAAAGACAATGTTCGACGCGTGGGCTTTCTAATATAAAATCGTAGCTCCGGACACGAAAACACACGGCACGTACCGCAGCTCCGGGCAAAGAGTCACACGGGTGAAATAGCTACACTAGATACAGGTATCACTACAAAATACTACATATATATAAGCGCGTGCAGAGTAGCCCAAACGTCTAGTAACTGTCTTTCCCTTCCCAAGCGGTCAACGATTGTGCGCTGAACCTAAAACTCTAACTATAGTCTCGACACACAAAAATAACTCGACAGACGCGACCCTAAGGTCGTCCCAGTCTCTGGTCATGATGTCAGTATCAGGATACAGGAATCTGGCACGATCACAGCGTATGAGTGTATCCTGGGGTATCGATGTACTCAGGTACGTGCATCGAGGTACTGTGAAGCATCTAGCAATTATTCTAAGACGTTACGTCGAATGTCAACACCCGGTTGTGAACCGGACACGGAGTATCGAGCGTCAACATAAAACGCACACGACTATATAAAGAACAACAATATCTGTAAACTGAAATACTGGGTGGCAAGGTACACTTGCCTGCGTGCGGCTGCTGATAACGGGGATCTGGTACCGCGTCCAAGTCCTCAGGTCCCGCAGTACCTAGTAAAGAGATACAAACCAGAATCAATAATCTACTTAAGACAGACAGGTGTGCTACACACATCTACATCTAAACTCAGTCTCAATAATTAACTAATATTTTACCGTCCTCAATCTTTGACTCATGATCCGATATAATATCTATTCCAAAATAAATCACCTGCTCCCCATGTCCATCACCCTTTTAATTATCAATTTATTTTCAGTCATAGTTTTAAAACAACTAAACCACAATAACAAATGTGCGTTTAATAATTGGGATATCCGTCTCATATGGCATTAACATCCACCCTCATTTGCATGTATTTCATAACCTCAATCAATTCCTATTTAACCGTAAATATTTGATTAGCATTTATTTTTCAACCATGCATAATTTTCATAACCTCTAATTGAAATCAAACCCTAACCTCATCATTGATCCTAATCTCTTTCTATCATCACGTGCTCACCCATATTACAATACAATAACACAACCATCATGTAAACTCAAACCCTAAACCTACATTAAACCCATAAATAAATGCCTCCACCACATACTACAAGTCATATTTTCCAAGTCCTTTATCAATGTAATCCATCATCCACATGCCCTATTAATGAAACTTTTATACTATACTCACATGAAAACCCATAGGTGAAACCCTAGCTAATGCTAACCCATGAATATAAATCATCAACATGTATAAATGTAAAGAGAGGGGGAGGAGTATACCCAAATGGTTGGAGCAAGGAGGGCTGGCCGAAAAATGGAAAATGTCCGGTGGTGGTGGAGTTGAAGGTGGTGGTGATAATGGTGATAGTGGTGGTGATGAAGAAAGAGGTGAGGAAGAAGGAGGTGGTGGTTGGTCTGAGATCGAGGGGGTGGCCGGACTGGAAGCTCTGGCCGGCTGGACAGCAGTGCAGTCCGGCGGCGGGTCGGCTGCCTGCACAGTGGGGGAAGAACGACGGCGCCGGCGGGGGGACGCACGGCGTGGCTGCAACGGAGGGGACGCACGGCGTGGCTGCAGCGGAGGTGGACGCTCGCTGCTGGGTCGGGACCGATCAGCGGCCGGAGCTACTGTGGAGTCGCCGCGGGATGGTGGCCGTTGGCCGGAGTCGGCTGGAGCGGCCGGCGGGTCTTCCTCAGGGAGGAAGCTCAAGTGAGGAAGAAGAAACTAAGAAAGAAGAAGAAGAATGGGAATGGAGGGAATGAAGCTTGGTGTTTCTTCTTGCATGAAGAAATTAAATGGAGGAGGAGAGAGAGAGAGATATTCGAATTAGGGCCGGTGATGTTTGGTTGAGGGTGGGGTGAGATGTGACTTTATAGGGGAGTGTGTGGAGTTGATGGGTGGTTGAGATTATTCCATTTTAAATGGATGGATGGGATTTAACATGGAGAGAATGAGGTTTCTTCATGAGGGAATGAGTGGGTGAGAATGGGACCCTATTTTGGGACCCTCTCATTTATTCATGACCAATAGGATGTTGCCACACAATTTAATAATTGCGACATAGCCCCCCGTAAATTCGAGAAATTGCATGGACACATGAAATGACACAAAAATTTCGGAGAAAAATATATTTAAAAATTTCAATGGTGGGAGGGGGTTGTGCGTTAGGCACAGGTTTAATTTGAAGGGCATTGGAATTAATTTGAGGATTGAAATGGGATTTACAAAGTCAGTATCCCATATTTAAATAGAAATAAAGCGTTCCGCGAATTTAATTTAATTGGGGCACTTGGGGTCAAAATCAGGAAATGACGCAAAGGCCAAAAATGGTGGGGGTTTGAAGTCAGTCTTGGACCCTTTTGTTGGTCCGGCTCAACGGGTTAAGTTGGTACCCCAAAATCGAGGATAACGACATAGGTGTCCGACACGGAATTAAATATGGTTACGATTTTCGGAATATTGTGCAATTAATTTAGAGCACACAAAAATTGATTTTAACAGTCAGAAAAATCCAGTGCCTAATTTGGCGAGTTGAGTCGAAAGTACAATAATTATACGAAATTTATGGGCTGATATTGGGCTCCGAATAACCAGACAAAGATAGGGCACGCCAAGGATTTAATTAATTGAATTAAATACCAGATAAAATCCTCTAATATCTAAACCTCGATATCTTCTATCAAAATTTTCCAAATCCACTCTTACTATCTACAGAATAAATCGAGGGGGTTTACACCCCTTATCCCCAGGCGGGCAATCAAGCTGTACAACCTTTACATTCTTGGTTCTTCATCCCCCGTAAAGTACCTATGTACATCATTTTCCCTTCTATATTAAGCCATTATCTGTATCAAGGAATCCTGGATGTGCAACAGATGATGGATCCTCAAAGTCTCCCCAGCGGAGTAGCCCTCAGGTCCACTTGCATACTCTCGCAGTGACCACTAAAACCAATCTCGTTAGACGCTAGCCATGTTCATATTATCTCTGAGCTATCGTCCTGCCAATCTTCCCAGTGGATCAACCCTCAAGTCTATCTTCATTCTCGGATAGACCACACTCAACAAACCACTCCCTAGTGAGTGTCCCAGATATTAGTTCACGTCCATATTACCTCGGAACTACCGTCCTAATATTTCTCCCCAACTGAGTTTGCCATGTCCATATTACCTCTGAGCAAACCCCCCAGGTCTTGGCTATCGATCATCACGTTCATATTACCTCTGATATCGGTTGTCATCTCCACTTATCACTCGTACTCACCAAGATACAACAACGGTGTTAAGTTCACAAAATCTGTCACGTCCCTATTACCTCTGACAGGGCTTGTCTTAAACCCGTTACTTGCACTCAAATATGCAAGAAGTAACTGGTCCACAAAACCTATCATGTCCATATTACCACTGATAGGGATTATTTTCAAACTTACTACTTGCACTCTAGTACACAAAAAGTAGTAAGTCTACCAAATATCCTCTGGCTCATTTCCTTTTTCTTCCACAAAAATACCTAGATCGTACCTAACCTCTCGTTATGACTGTTGATCAGCTCACGTCTACATCACCTCCGAGCTATCATCCTCACTTCCTCCTCTGAGAGTTTGCCATGTCCATGTGACCTCTGAGCAAACCTCTCCCTACGACTATCATCAGTCGTCGTCTAAACTTATCACCCAAACTTAATTCTAAGTACGCCAGCGGTGTTAAGTGCACAAAACCCACCACGTCCATATTACCTCTGGCTGGGCTTATTTTAAACTTATTACTTGCACTCCAGTGCGCAAAAGGTAATAGGTCTACCAAAGATCCCCTAGCAGGATATCCTAAAAAAAACTATGATATCTTACCACATCCACATTACCTCTGAATAAGATATATTCAGAACTTTGTCATGTCCATATTACCTCTGAGTAATAGTTTGCCCATCGACTTTCTACTATCACGTTCGTATAACCCCTGATAGTGTCAGTCATTTCAACTTGTTATCTGTACCTAGTCTTAGGTACGCCTTGGGTAATAAGTCTACTAAAATTCTCCAAGAGAATGGAATATACTACCCCGTACATATCACCTCTAGCAGGATATTCATTCCCATATCAAAGACTTTTTCCATGCTTCTTTCAAAGTGTTTCAAAACTTGTCCAAGTTTAAAAACTTTGAAGGGGGTCTTGAAGAAGCCTGAAATATGCTGGGGAATTGTCCGCGTATTTTACAGTCAAAACCCCCAACATACATAATGTCCCTCCCCGCGTAAAACAGAGCTTCAAGGCTGTTTGGCGTAAAATAGGGCTTCAGAGCTGTCTTCGTAAAATAGAGCTTCAAGTTTGTTTGGCGTAAAATAGGACTTCAGAGCTGTCTGCGTAAAACAGGGCTTTAGAGCTGTCTGTATTTTACGCTAGAGCTTCAAGGTTATTTGGCATAAAATAGGGCTTCAGAGCTGTCCGCGTAAAACAGAGCTTCAAGGTTGTTTGGCGTAAAATATGGCTTCAGAGCTGTCTGCATTTTATGCCAGAGCTTCAAGGTTGTTTGGCGTAAAATAGGGCTTCAAAGATGTCCGCGTAAAGCAGAGTTTCAAGGCTGTTCTGCGTAAAAGGTTGCTATACCTTCCTGCGTAAAGTTTAAAATATGTTGTTTTTAATGCAGCGTAAAGTTGTACGAGAAACTCTTCGTATTCCTCGGATAAATTTGTCAATCAAATCAGTGAACCTGACATTTGACAAAAGTACTGCACGATGATCGAGAGAACGGCTGTGATGATAATTTTGCACAGAGATCCAGGTTGTCATTTTGTGACATATTTTTGATACAGGTCATTTTTACGCATTCAAAGGAAGAAAAATGGAGTCTTCTGAATTTGCCGCCTATTCTATATTGACAGAAATAAGTTTTTACGCTCAAGACAAGACAAAATTAGACGTCACGTCAAAAGCTGTTTCTTGTACAGAGCTTCAAGTAGTTCATGACTGGGAAAGCTAAGGCTGTGACTAATACGCTCACATCACCATCCTTGTATTTTACGCAAACCAGGCTATTTTCAACTATAGGAGTACGCCGTATGCTATCTCCTCGAAATATGCCAACTCGGATATATTTGTAAAGGTACGTTGATAAGGCTATTTAGCCCAGAATACGCTCAAGACCTCTGTCGTGAAGGATAATTGGCTATTTTATGCTGGTTATCTATTATTCATGAATAATCAAGTTTTACGCAGGGGCAGTTACTTACATGGCTTGCATACCATAATCTTCAAGAAGCAGTTATACGCGTTACATTATAAAGGGATACGTGTCATACGAAGATTCAGAAGATTATTTGAACGTGGGTAGCAGTTGCCATAACCGCAGCGTAAAGGAGGCAATCTTCTTCACAGTTTGGCCTTTTACGCCAACAAGACGGTCATTTAGCTTTTACGCCAACCATTTTACGCAGGGGAAGTTACCTACGTGGCTTGCATGCTATGATCTTCGAGAAGAAGTTATACACGTTACCTTATAAAGGTATACGTGTCATACACAGATTCAGAAGATTATTTGAACGTGGGTAGCAGTTGTCATAACTGCAGCGTAAAGAAGGCAATCTTCTTCACAGTTTGGCCTTTTACGCCAATAAGACAGTCATTTGGCTTTTACGCCAATCAGGCTATTTTTAACTATAGGAGTACGCCGTATGCTATCTCCTCGAAATACGCCAACTCGACTATATTTGCAAAAGGGCAGTTACCTACGTGGCTTGTATGCCATGATCTTCAAGAAGCAGTTATATGCGTTACCTTATAAAGGGATACGTATCATACGCAGATTCAGAATATTATTTGAACGTGGGTAGCAGTTGTCATAACCGCAGCGTAAAGGAGGCAATCTTCTTCACAGTTTGGCCTTTTACGCCAACTAGACAGTCATTTGGCTTTTACGCCAACCATTTTACGCAGGGGCAGTTACCTACGTGGCTTGCATGCCATAATCTTCAAGAAGCAGTTATACGCTTTACCTTATAAAAGGATACGTGTCATACGCAGATTCAGAAGATTATTTGAATGTGGGTAGCAGTTGTCATAACCGCAGCGTAAAGAAGGCAATCTTCTTCACAGTTTGGCCTTTTATGCCAAAAAGATAGTCATTTGGCTTTTACGTCAACCAGGCAGTTATTTGATTGATCTCTATAAATAGAGACCCCTAGTCACAGGGTAAGAGGAGGGAATTTGTTTTGGCTGACAACTTTGGCAATAAGAATTCGATCTTATTTGTAACTTTCTTTTGGCCGGCTTTTGCCTTCAGTTCCGAGAAAGTTTGATGCTTCTTCTACAACACTTCTTCAGTATCGTGTAGTCCAAGGAACAAAGTGATCGACTGTAGATCAGACTTCCATAGCAATACTTCCCCAGAATCATTTTATTGTACTTAATATCCTCGTATAGGATTATTTGTACTTTTTTTTTTCTCGTTTGTAAGCAAAAGTTTCGTGTAAACTTTATTTATCCAGACATTCACCAAGGTCGAACCTATTATTGGTGGAGGTCTCGATGACAAGCAAAGGATCTGGGGATTAGGACAGTGGTTCTGGACTTTGATAAGTTACAGTCCAAGGAGTGCGTATAACAACGTACCAGTGATTACCAAGGACCTGATCTCAGGAAGTCCGTTGCAGACTTGAGGGTGAACATCCATGTTTGTCAAATGGTGATATCTTGGCAGGAGACATACTTTGAAACAAGGCGTTCAGTATCAAATGGATGTTTGAGCTTCTGCTTGTGAGTGAAGTCTCATTATAAGAGTTGTGGGACCCCAGACTGGGACATGTACTCCATACCGCAAGATGTCTAGTCTTGGGATTATCTCCAAATGTGGGGGTAAGGAGGTGGAGAAGTGTGAGGTCTGTGCGCAGACAATGATCAGAAAAAAAATTATTCAAACGGGTAAACCGAGGTACAGATCTTCTTGAGTTTGTGTACTCAAATATCTGTGACTTCAAGCAGTTCTGCACAAAGGCCAAGAGGAAGTACTTCATTAATTTCATTGACGACTATTCGAAGTACGCATTTGTCTATCTGCTCAAGTTAAAAGATGAAGCATTCGAGAAGTTCGAGGAGTTTAGGGTTAAGACAGAACTTCAAATGGGGCAACAACTCAAGAGACTTAGAAGTGATCGAGGCAGAGAGTATAGGTCTATTGAATTCGCATCGTTATACAAAGAATATATAATTGTCAATGAGACAATTGCTCCGTATTATTCTCAATCAAATATAGTAGCTGAAAGAAAGAACAGGACGTTGACAAAAATGATGAACTCAATGATGTTGATTGTGGGTCTTCCAAACTTATTCTGGGGAGGAGTTGTGCTAACGGCTACATTCATTCCGAATAAAGTATAATACACAACTTCCAATGACACTCCTCAGGTACTCTGGATCAGAGTCAGACCCAACTTGAACATCATTCGAGTGTGGGGATGTCTGGCATCTGTGAAGCTTCCAGAATTGAATATTCAAAAGCTAAAATCGACGACTACGAAGACAATCTTTCAGGGTGATGCTGAGAAGAGTGATGTTCGAAGATTTTTTGATATCGAATCAAATCATATCATTGAATATCGTGACGCAGAACTCTTCAAAGTTAAATTTGTAACACACAAGAATATTATTATCAAGGATATTCCAAAAAATAGTGTGGGTGCATAGGAGGCTAAAGCGTCCAACGAAGATATAGTCCAAGAAGAAGTTATCATCCCAACGACAACGATCGAACCATAACTCACGGAGCCGGTGTTTAAGCGAGTAAGGAAAGTGATGGACTTCGGAGAATATTTTGGCACCTATCATGTTGAAGCAAATTCGCTTACTTATGATGAGGCGATGAAGACCAGAGATACTATTTTCTGGAGGGAGGCTATAAATAATGAGTATGACTCAATAACCTCCAACCACACTTGGGTGTTGGTCAATCTCCCTGAAGGAGCTATACCAATCAGATGCTTATCAGATCTTCAAGTCGATAAAGATGAAAGTAGACAGAATAGTTGAGTTCAAGACTAGGCTATCTAGCCAGGGTTTTCTCAGATAATAGGAGATTGGGTTCTTTGGCACCTCGATGAGGGTGTCATAGATCAGGATAATGATTGTCGTAGCTGCTATTCATAAGCTGATTATTTATAAGATGATGGGAAGACAGCAAGTCTTTTAGGAAGACAGACATGAGAGATTCATGGACAACAGTCAGAATTATTGTCATTCAGGTTTGAAGATAGCCTGCGAGTTGGTAATATCTCGATGCGGCATAAAACAATTCCCAGGATGTGGCAGCATGAGTTTGATAAGTCATCTAGTCAAAGTTATCGCAGGATCAGTGAGACGGACAAGTGTGTATACACAAAATTCGCTGATAATGAAATGGCATCATTTGTATCTATATGGACGACTTGCTAGTCCCAGTTGTGGACGTAGAAGTGTCACTGGAACAAAGATATCATTTTTGTCCAAACTCAGGACATAGGATTGCGGAGGTCATCCTGAGGATATGAGATAATCTGGATGCCAAGTGGGCTTGCTAAGTCACAAGCTCTCAGCATAAAATATTGATCACATGCTTTGGGTATCAAGGCTGATACTCCTCAGGTGTGACATAGAGATGAAGCCAAATCCAGAAAAAAAAGTGTCAGACAGTTGGTGTACTCGAGCATCATCAGGTGAATGATTCAAGCTACGGGTTTCACCAGGCCTGATATAGCTCGTGTTGTAGGGATACTGAGTCAGTTCATGAGCACTATGTGTGTTGAACACTGAAAGTTGTGAAGAGAGTAGACAAAATTCTCAGGTGGACTCAGTGGTATATCCTGCGCTATAGCAGTTATCCACATATGAAGGAAGGCTTCGGTGATGTCAGTTGGTGCTCATAAAAAAAGAGTAAAAGATCCATAGAAGGACGTGACTTCTCCAGGGGTGGTGTTGCTATATCGTGGACTCGAAGCAGCAGTCTTTACTTTCAGAGTTCTTTGCACTATCAAGCTGCAGCATATAATGCAGAATGGCTCTTGAAGCTCTCAGATGATCTTCCTATGGTTAGTACACATATTCGGGTGATACCGACATACTGTAAAAACCAGAAAGCTGTAACAGTGGCATATGTTCATCTCTTCAATAGTTTGAAGAGAACTACGTGGATAGAACACAGGACACTGAATGACCGCAGATTATATGGATTATTATAATATTTTAATGATCAGAGTCAGGTAAATCTAGCAGATCCGTTCATGATAGGCCTCAAGGGCCAGTACAGGACACTGAATGAGTGCAGATTGTGTGGATCATTGCAGTGCTTTAATGATCAGAGTCAGGTAAATATGGCAGATCCGTTCATGATAGGCCTCAAGGGCCAGTACAGGACACTGAATGAGCGCAACTGGCATAGATCATTACAGTATTTGTTAATCGGAGCCAGAAGGATCTGGCAGTTCCGTTTATGTAAGGCCTCCAGCGCCAGCTGATCCCAAGAACTATAAAAGAGGGTACTACTCCATGTTACAGGAGTGTGACCCCATACGAAGGAGTAAACCTCGACTTTAGGTCATGTCACAGCGACGTAACACCGCATATAGTCAAGGACACAACATATATGTGTGTTTGATAATAAACGGAAAAAATACAACTAGGTTTATACGAAACCCTTTCTTAGGTTTACAAACAAGAAGTACTATTAATCCTATACGAGGATGTTAAGTACAAAATTTAATCTGGGTAAATATTGCTATAGGAGTCTGGTCTGCAGTTGACCACTTTGTCCCTTGGACCACACGATGACGAAGAAGCGTTGTAGAAGAAGAAGAAGCTTCAAAAGATCGCAAGAGGGATTAGACGCTTGATGCCAAAGTCGTCCCTGCTCTCTGTCTATGCTCTCAGCCCTTTTCTCTCGATTTTTTGACTTTAAGTTCTCTAGCTTCGATCCTTCGACCCTTGGTTTTTCTCCAAGATCCTCGACCTTTGACCTCCGTGGACGGATGTCTCTATTTATAGGCGTAGTAACTGAACAGCAGAGAGAACCGCACCTTTTACGTGACGGTTATCATAACTGCTACCCACGTATAAATGATCTTCAGAATGAGCGTGTGACGCGTGTCCCATTAAGAGGTAATGCGTATAACTGCTACGAAGATCATGGCATGAAAGCCACATGGGTAACTGCCCCTTGCGTAGAGATGATTGGCGTAGAAGCCAAATAACTGTCTCGTTGGCGTAAAAACCAAATAGCTGTTCTGATGGCGTAGAAGCCAAGTAGGCGTAGAAGCCCAATAGACATAGAAGCCCAATAGCGGTTAGGTCGGCGTAGAAGCCAAATAGGCGTAGAAGCCTGATAGATGTCATAGTGGCATAGAAGGCAAAAATAGGCATAGAAGCCTAATGATGCACGGATAGGTAGTCGGCGTAGAGATAGCCAATTATCCTTCTTTGACTGAGATCTTGAGCGTATTCTGGACCAGATTGTCTTGTCACTCAATAATGCAAATATAGCCTGAGTTGGCGTATTCCGAGGAGATAGCATGCGGCGTACTCCTATGGTTAAAAATATCCAGGTCGGCGTATTTCAAGGAAATAGCATACAGCATGCTCCTATAGCTGAAAATAGCCTGATGGCGTAATATGCAAAGGTAAAGATGTGGACGTATTAGCCGTAATCATGGCTCACCTAGTCTTTGGAAGTAGAACCAAATCTCGTGCATTATATGCAGAGATCTGCCCCCATCACGCGCATTAATTGCAGAGACGTGCCTCAAGCTCTGTACGAAGAGCAGCTTTTGTCGTGGCAGTTCATTTTATCTTCTGCGGAGCGTAAAAGCTCATATCTGCCTGTATAAAACTAGGCAGCGTATTCCCTTGAATGCGTAAAAGCAATTTGTATCAAGGAAATGTCACTAAACGACGGTCTGGGTCTCTGTGCAGACTTATCATTACAGCCGTCGTCTGGATAGTCGTGCAGTACTCTTTATCAGGAGTCAGGTTCACTGCATGATCTGACAGGTTCATTCGAAGAATACGAAGAGTTCCCCGTACGACTTCCTACTGCATTAAAAGCGAGTAGGTTTTACGCCAAAGTGGCGATGTAACAACCTTTTTACGCTGAAGCCGCCTGGAAATACTGCATTACGCGGATTGTACTGGAGCTTATATTTTATGCTGTACTAGCGATGAAGCCCTGTTGTACGCTGATGGCTCTGAAGTCATGTTTTACGCCGTCCAGCACTGAAATACTGCGTATAACTCTACAGCGTATTTTTCATGCTTCTACAAGACCCCTTCAAAGCTTTCAAATTCCTTGTAATTTGAAACGCTTTGAATGAAGCATGAAACGGTCAAATTAGACCCGTTCTACAAGGCTGATTTCTTGGCAAATATTCAGGAATTTTGTTGGGATTTGGTGTGATCTCCTCTGCCTATATAAAGGCTACTGAGTTAACCTATTTTTTCCACACTTTCTTCACCAAACAGAAATGGTTACCGAGATTCGTCATGCTGACTTAAAGAAGAAGAAGATCATGTTCTTCCCATTCATAAGGAGCCATAAAAGAAGGCATCTTCGAGCAAATATCCTCTGCAATGATGGATCATGGAAGAATATCTTATCTTCCTTTGCTCGGGATAATCAGCAACTTCATATGGCGATTCGTCCAGGAGAGAGAAAGGGTCATATTCGACCACACAGCTTGCAAGCTGTATTTTCTCCCGTTACGACGGTGGACGAGGGCAGACAAACTGGCCCTGTCTTCCAGTATTGAGTTGGGTCAGAATTCCAACTCAATCTGTCAAGGCGTATGGAGGATGGGCTCTTGAATAATTTAGACAAGCCCAGTTATGTATCCTCCCGCCATTAATTATTTTTTTGTTAATCGGCCGCGAAAATCGATTAACTGCTGAAGAAGACGGAGAAAGATCTCCACCAATACGAGAACCTGGCAGAACAGATTCTTGGCGTGATCTTGAATGAAAATGAGAAACCCTTGGTAGAACAAGGATTTCTATCATATGTAATCATGAAGATGAAAAACTCTTTGTAACTGAATTTCCATCATATGTAATCATGATTAATAAAATTGTCTTCTTTTACGCATCTGATGATTTGTCATATTTTGCTGTGATGAAGTCTGAATAATGTCCAGCTTCGATACGTCTGAATAACTTTACGCCGACTCTGATAAAAAGAGTATCTGGTCTCGTCCTGTCTTCTACGCATAACTGAAGATGTGTAGAAAGCTGCTTAGCATTTAAGTCGCATATTCAAACTGTCCTGCTATTTTGAACGAGGAGTTGCGTAGAATTTTGAACTGTCACTTCTTTAAGAAGAATTCTTGTTCAGACCATCATCTTCAAGAATAATTTCCCGAAAATCCCATGAAATAGGACGGGAAATGGCTGTCAAAACTGCCATGCTTGAACTATAGAGAAAAGATTCTGACTGGATTTCAGATGAGTTTCCAATCGACCCAAGAAGAAGAGTCATTTTCCATGTTGAACCCTGTATGCTTTGGGTACTGGGGATGTTTTGAGACCAAGAAGGAGCATCTTCTGCGTGAACCTTTGTAAATGTTCGGATATACGCATACTCTGGCCTTCGTATTTTAAGAAATGCGGAGAGTCATAGATCCGTAATGTAGATGAGCATAAAATCATAAGTTTGTGGCCTCTCGAGCATAAAAGCTGCTGAGCATAAGAGCATCCGGGCGTAAAACTGTAGATCTATAGCCTCTGAAAAGAAAACTTCCAAGCGTGAAGTCGTAGATTTGTCGCCTCTGAGCGTAAAAAGCTTCTGAGCATGAAATCATAGGTTTATAGCCTCTGAGCGTGAAGTCGTAGGTTTGTAGCCTCTCGAGCATAAAAGCTACTGAGCGTAAAAGCATTCCGGCGTAAAACCGTAGACTTGTAGCCTCTGAGCATAAAATCGTAGATTTGTAGCCTCTGAGCATAAAATCGTAGATTTGTAGCCTCTGAGCGTGAAGTCGTAGTTTTATAGCCTCTCGAGCGTATAAGCTACAGAGCGTAAAAGCATATGGGCATAAAATCGTAGACTTGTAGCCTCTGAGCGTAAAACCGTAGATTTGTAGCCTCTGAGCGTAAAACCGTAGAGGCTTCTGTCGCTGCTACCGCTTCAGGTAGTGGTACGAGATCGCCCTCGGGGCCAAGCCAAATAAGAATATCTTTATCCAGACCAGCAACGGGAGAAACCCCTGTCGCGTTTGTAAGTATACCCAGCGAGATTCTACCAAATGAGCCTCGAGTGGATCTCGGTAAAGACCTGGAAGAATACTTGTCAGTGTCAGTTGGCACACCCCCTTCTCCAGGTATGACAGCTCGCTTAGCATCATTAAGAAATGATTTAGCTATACTGGCTGCAGACGCGCCATATATACCATCGGCCATGGGTAAATGTCATCTTTATGCCTCTTTTAGAAAAATTAACATCATGTTGATATTAACTTTCTCTTGTCTTCTTTTCAGGGGAAGACATCTACGGGGAGGGCAGCGTCGACGCAACTTTTGGCTTTGTTTCAGCTCCTGTCGATGACACGGAGGTGCCCGACTTTGAAGGGGAAACATTTTCGGGTGCCGGTTCGCCCGAAACAGTTCCGACATCTCGAGAGGATGAGCATGTCATTACGACTATGCCTCTTTTGAGTACGCCAGCCACTTCGACCGTTGTTGGCGCTTCTTATTTTGTCGCGCCATCTGTTGAGGCGATGACTATGGAAACATCGTCTGCAGTCATTCCTGGAGGGGGATTCTTCGATATTGCAGCCACTCCCAGCGTCTAATCTGATTTCGCCATGCTGATTGAGCAGTATACTAGTATTTTTTATACCACTTTGAAAATGCTGATATCAATGTTGCTGGAGAAGAATCTAGGTTTTGAGGCTCTGAGGAGGTCCTCCCAGTTTGTGATAGCGTCGATCAGAGATTTCAACGACGCAGGAAGAGCATATACGCTGGAGCAGATAGTTAATGGTTTGGAGCAATCCATTAACGATTATTTGCAGCTATCTCGAGGCAGCATTGACGGTCTCGTTCAAGCTAGGTATGACTCCTTAACTGCAGAGTTTGCTGGGCAATTAGAATCTCTGAACAAATCCGTCCAAGAACAGCAGCAGGAGATGGATCAAGAGCGTGCCGTATTGGGGTATGTCATTCCCCAGCTGGCTCAGTGCGAGGCCGAATATGAGGAAGAGGCAGCGAGGGTCCGCCAATTAGAAGATGACCTCGCTAGGGCCAAGGAGAAGGCTCTCTCTTTATCAACAGCTCGCGACGTGTTGAAGGATCGAAGGGAGACGTCTCAGCAGAACCTGACGCATGTGAGTGTCATCCACGCAGGTTTTGTACATGCTCGGTCCGAGCTATCTACTTTGAACAATAAGGCGACAAAGTTGGAGCGGGCTCGCGCCGACGTTTTAAACTCCAGGGATGAGAGAATGGTTACTATTGCGCAACAAATTCGCGACTTAACTGCTCCTCCCAAATGATGTACCTTTTGCTTTTCTATGTAATTTGCTCTTTCTGGAGATAATAAAGAGACTTTATCTGACTTTGTGGAACCATCATTTTTGAATATAAATGGCAGGCTAGGGTGAAAGTAATATCAGAGGTAATATGGACGTGATATACTTTCGGTAAGCTTCAGCTGGACATATCTATTCAGAGGTTATATGGACATGATAGAATATGATCCAACTAAAATTTGTACACAAAACACTATCAGAGGTAATATGGACGTAATAGGTTTTGATGTTCCAAATTAGTTTAGACATATCTATTCAGAGGTTATATGGACATGATAGAATATGATCCAACTAAAATTTGTACATAAAACACTATCAGAGGTAATATGGACGTGATAGGTTTTGATGTTCCAAATTAGTTTAGACATATCTATTCAGAGGTTATATGAACATGATAGAATATGATCCAACTAGTTCTTTGGAATCAGTATTGTCAGAATGAGATCTTCACCATACTCCATTTGAGCAAAGGAGATTAAGCATAGTACCTCTTCAGGAATTTGTCGTTGATAAGAGCCATTAACAAGTCTCCATTAGGCTTGGCTAATCTGTAAGCGCCGTTTGAGAACATCATCTCGATCACATAAGGGCCTTCCCATTTGGGCTGGAATTTATCCTTACTCTTGTGAGTGATGATCATTAGCCTTTTTACGGCTAGAACTAGCTCGCCAACTTTGAATACTCTTTCTTTTACTTTTTGATTAAAAGCTCTGGAAATGCGTGCCGGGTAGAACGCGATGCACTGTTGGGCTTGAAGGCATTTCTCATCTAATCCTTCTAGCCCTTGAAGCCGCAGTAGATCATTCTTTTCCTGAGTCAACTCATTAGCCACTGCTATTCTGAGTGACAAAATTTGAATTTCGATGGGGAGAACTGCTACACTCCCGTAAACCAGTGAGAATGGGGTACAATCCGTCGGTGCTCGTACCGTTGTGCGGTATGCCCAGAGACATTCTCCTAGCTTCTCATTCCAATCTCTTTTGTTCGAAGAGACCAACTTCTTCAAGAGTTTGATAATGGTTTTGTTGAAGGCTTCTTCCAAACCATTAGCAGCAGAATTATATGCCATAGAGGCCATATTTTGTGTTCGATTCTTATCACAAAACCGGTGAAACGCTTGGCTGATGAATTGAGGCCCGTTGTCATGAATTATCCTTCGAGGTATCCCAAAGCGATAAATGACATGATGCTTGATGAAGTTGATCACATTGGATGTCTTCACCTCAGCAAGGGGGACCGCCTCTGCCCATTTGGAGAAGTAATCCGTGATGGCCAATATGAACCGATGACCTTTGGAAGAAGACGGGTGAATAGGGCCAATGATGTCCATACCCCATGCTTCGAAGGGCCATGATGCAATGGTAGGATGTAGATACTCAGGAGGCTAATGTATAAAGTCCGTATAAACCTGACAAGCTTTGCATTGTCTTGCATATTTTACGGCATCCGCAATCATGGTAGGCCAATAATAGCCCATTCTCCTAATGCGATCCTGTAGCTTAGGACCGGGTTGATGTGCTCCGCATACGCCGTCGTGAAGCGTGCTCCGCATACGCGGTCGTGAGCTTCACGGATAATCCGCTGTGCTTTATCACCGGAGAGACATCGTAATAGCAGTCCATCATAAGTCCGGCGATATAGACATTGTGAAGACGCATCAAAATAGAAGCGTAACGATCGTCTTTTGATGGATACTGCTTCTTTAGGATCCTCCGGTAAGATTCCGTATGTCACAAAATCTATAAAGGGACTTCTCCAGTCTCTCTTGGGAGGATCTGTGTTCACAGCGTAGCTGTGTTCTATGTGAAAGTTGTTTTTCACACAGAATAAATCTCTGTTAAGAAGGATCATCGAGTTCTGCCTTCTTATAGGAATAGCTAAATCTGCAGCTAGACTGGCCAGGGCATCAACTTTCAGATTGTGAGATCATGGCACATGCTCTAGGTAGAACCCTTTGAAAGTCATGGCTCTCTCGATGGTTGCTTGGTGATAAGGAATGAGGTCTGGATTACGTACTTCATATATTCCTCTGACTTGATTGACGATCAGCAGAGAATCACCAAATGCTTCCAGATATTCGACGTCCAATTCTTTAGCGACTTGGAGTCCGATGAGTAGGGCATTATACTCTGCCACATTGTTAGAACAGGGTTCGCTAAGAGAATATGCTCGATAGATGACGAGTTTATCAGGAGTGACCAGGACAATCCCTACTCCTGAAACCACATTTCCCCTGGGACCAGTTCTGGAGGCACCATCGAAGAATAACTGCCATGTAACACTTTCCATTGCTGAATTACATTCTGCAACTTCGTCGAGTTTGGAGGTTTTCGGAATCGGATGGGCAGCTAAGAAATCAGCCAAGGCTTGACCTTTTATGGACTTTTACGGGACGTACACCATATCATACGGTGTTAGTAACATCGCCCAAGTCGCAAGTCGGAAATTAAGAACACTCAGCTTACTCATCAATACCCGAAGAGGATTGATCCTGGAGATGATATGAATAGTCTGGCCTGTGACATAGTGTCGCGTTTTCTGAATGGCGAACATTAAGGCCAAACATTCTTTTTCCACTGGATTGTACCGGTGTTCAGCTTCGACCATCATCCTGCTTAAGTAGTAGATAGCCTGTTCATGACCCCCATCGTTCTTTTGTGCGAGGAGAGCTCCCAGAGAATGATCCATTGCTCGAACAGACAGCAAAAATGGTCTTCCTATGACGGGAGGCACCAGCATTGGAGGATTAGTGAGGTAGCGTTTGATATCATTAAACGCTTGCTGACAGGCTTCGTCCCATACGAAGGATACACCTTTCTTCATGAGATGAGAAAAAGGTTGACATCTCCCAGAGAGGTTGGATATGAATCTCCTGATATAAGCCAGACGACCTTGAAATCCCCTGAGCTCTCTCAGATTACGGGGCGGTCGTATCTCGAGGATTGCTTTTACCTTATCAGGGTCAACTTGAATGCCTTTAGCGGTAATGAAAAATCCCAGGAATTTGCCGCTGGATACCCCGAGAAAGGACTTTGTAGGATTCATTTTGAGTTGATGTTGACGCATCAACTCGAACACTGTCTTCATGTCTTGGATATGAAAACCCTTGAGACGGCTTTTGACAGTGATATCGTCTACATAATACTCCACTGTTTTGCGTAGATGCTCGTGGAATATGTTACTCATGGTTTGCTGATATGTAGCCCCGGCATTCTTTAATCCGAAAGACATAACTGTGTAGCAATACCCCCAGTGGTGTACGGAAGGCAGTATGCTTCTCGTCTTCAGGATGCATTTTAATCTGATTGTACCCTAAAAATCCGTCCAAAAAAGACATGCGTTCAAAACCGCATGTATTTTCAATCATGACGTCTGTGATGGGAAGAGGGAATTCATCTTTGGGGCAGGCTGCATTCAGATCCCGAAAATCGATGCAAACACGCACTTTCCCTGTCTTCTTCATGACTGGAACAATATTAGCGACCCAATCAGGATGTTGCTCTTCAAGAATAAACCCGCAGGCTATCAACTTCTTAATTTCAGCTTTAATGGCATCCATCATATCCGGACGAAACTGGCGTTGATGTTGTTTCACAGGCTTCGAATTGGGTTATATGTTGAGTTTATGAGTAGCCACTTTAGGATCAAGACCTGGCATATCCTCATAATTCCATGCAAAGACGTCGATATATTCTCTTATCAGCTGGATTATTTCTTCCCTTTCTTCTTCGAAAAGATTATTACTGATAAATATCGGCTTTGGCGAAAGTTTATCCCCAACGTCAATTTGGATAACTTTATCTTCAGTGGGAGGTTCTCTCTGCTCGAACCGGAGTTCCCATTGTGTATCCATTTGCTGAGCCCAAGAGTCATTCTCAAACAGTTCAGATTGTTCATCTACTTCGAGGGAATCTGTTAATACCATATTTACTGATAATGCTCGTTCGAGATCATCATATGAGCCGGAGAACGACGGGCCGTGTTGGGAAGAGAAAAAGATATCCTCATTTGACTCAGAAGTTGCAAGGGAGGTGGTATACCCTAATCCAAAACGAGTTCGTTGACAGTAGGGATCACCGTGCAGCGGCATTCGCCTGCCTTTCCCGTAGTTGAGGCCTGGTTCCAGCTTCAAGTCATAACCCATACTTTGCATAATCTTCAAAGCTTGTGAGCTATATCTGTGAACCTGTATTTTACCAGCATCGTCATTGGGAGAATCTTCTGGTACAGCCAGCTCATTGCGCATGCGACCGAAGACTATTGGATGATGACTGCTGCGAGTAGGTGGGACAATAAAGATAGAATCCTCTTGTAGCCCATATGTCGTGATGACATTAGATGGGGACGCTACTTCCCACACATACGAATGATAGGAATCTATAGCTTTCAAAAATCTTTGTGCTATAGGTTCTATGTCGTTATGGGGAGATGATTCCTGATTTGGAATTTGAGCGTCAATGTACTGGAAAAGAGGATCTTTATTATCGTCAGAAACCACATTCCTGGTTGTATTTACATCCGTTGGCTGCTTGTTACGCCGGAGGTTGATGACCAAGGGTGGAGGCTTCTGGTTCAAAGTGATCACTAGAGGATCACCTCCTTTTCCTGACTTGATTTTGTTTAGGTGGATAGCCATGGGCTCCATGACTTTTGGGCGAGTAGTTCGCCCTTTCACCTTGATTGACAGAGGTTGCTCGGCAGAGAGTTCTTCTGGCTCCCTGTGGGATTCCTCCTCTGTCTTGCCTGACACCTCCTCCATGTAGTCTTGGGTGTACAACATGGCATCGAAGTAGTAGGATTCTACTCCTTTAAACGGGTTAAGGTCAGCAAACTCCGTTTGTACTGTTCCTTGGGCATCTACATATTTGAAGCATTGATGTAGAGTCGAAAAAACGATGTTGTGGTCGTGGATCCACGGTCTGCCCAACAGAATATTATAGGACACCTCTGAATCAATGACATAGCATGTAGCCACTGATCTGAGGTCGCCAATCTGGATTCTCAGACGAATCTTCCCCAACGGCTTACCTTTCCTTGCGTTGAAGTCTACGATTGTAGTAGTGGTGTAAGCCAATTCGCTGGTAGGAATCCTCAGCGGTCTGAGCAGACTATGAGGAATGATGCTGATCGATGATCCCGGATCTATGTGAATCCGGTCAACCTCCATGGAACCGACATATCCGGTGTAATAGAGGGGTCTGTCATGCTTGTTGTGTTTCAACAGCATATCATCTTGAGTGAAAGTGATATTCGGGACCACCTCTATCACACTATGGCATTGAGGACATGCCACGGGTTCTTCATCAGGGGACTTGAGCTGGGTCAAGTATGCATCCGCCTGCATTAATGCTTCACTCAGGGCTTGACGAGTGTCTTTAGAGAGCCTGAGTAGTTCAAAAATGGATAATCTGGCTGGTGTATGAGCCAATTGGGCCAGGATGTCGAAGTTATATGGCTTCTCCAAACCTTTGTTTTGATTGTTCTTCAAAGGTTTATCAAAGCGCACTTCTTTTTGCTTGCCCTTGTCCGCCGAAGTTAGTTTCGAAGGACCGACCTCCGGTATGACAGGTTCCGGTTCCTGAAGTTTGGCAGCTGAAGTGTCCATCGATGCATCTTCCTGACTTCCTCCATAGTCCTTGAGGTAGGCTTTTCCTGACCGGGTTCCAGTAGCCAAAACCTCTTCTTCTGATATCGAGGATATAGCAACCATATTACATGGTTTACGCTTCGAGTTCTTTCTAGACTTAGTCTTAGCAGCTTGAGTCTCTTCCTCGATCTCTGATACCAGATCTGGATGAACCCACATAATCTTGCCGCGCTGGGTAGTTAGAGGTACCAGGTCATAATTTTGACCCCTGGTTGGAGGGAGATTAACAATGTTCATCGTTGTCCGAGAAATGGGTACAACACCATCCGGAACTTCTTGGGGAGGCAGATTACCAAATTGAAGAGAGATCATGTTGGCTGTGACCGTCTTCTCGCTGTTGCGCAGAGTGATGGCCTTAGCATCGATCAACTCCTGGATTTTCCTCTTTAGTACATAACACGCCTTATGGGGTGATGTATGTACCTATGGAAAATGTAGTACTTGGGGTTATTGGTACTGTCGACTTCGCTAGGCCGCTTTACCTCAGGGAGGGTAATCTTGTCGCTTTTGACCAGACACTCGAATATGCTTGGAATATTGTCGTCGTCAAAAGAATATATTTCAATGGGCCTGGAAGTCCCAGGTTTTGTCTGTGTGGTTGCCGTCGTCTTTTGCCTAGACGTATTGATCGCCAAAGCTTTTTTTCCTTTGGAACCACGAGGATGGTCGCTGTTGGAGGATGATTTATTGCCTCTATCAGAGGCGGATATCATAATTCCATTATCACGCGCCTTCCGACTGTTGTCTTCAGCAGCCACCGCTGAGATGATGAACGAGGGCCAATCATGGAACTGATATGGTCCTGTGAACACCGAGATCACTGGAAGAAGATTCTTCCTGCAAATATCCACCAATGCCGAGTCTGGAACTCCTGGAGGCATTTGCAAAGTGGCTTGACGAAAATGTTCGATGAAAGTGCGAACGTTCTCTTTCTCCTTCTGCTTTACTTCGATGAGAGAGGACATAGACATATCCATCCCTCCTTCATAGAATCGCGCGAAGAACAAAGTCTTAAAATCTTCAAAGGAAGTAATGCAGTTATCCGCAAGACTACGGTACCACTGATAAGCCACTCCCGAGAGACAGCCTTTGAACACTCTAGTGAGAAGGGCGTCATTCCCTTGCAATAATACCGTCATCATACTGAAGTAGTTCATGTACTGGCTCGGTGATGTCTTTCCCTCGAACAAAGCCATGGTCTGTGGTTTATATTTAGGAGGGAAAGGGATCTCATCCCAGATAGCTGGGTAAGGCTGGTTGATTTCCAATTTCTTTAGCTGATCCTTATGTTTTAAGGCATCAAATTGGGCTTTTAGTTCCCGCACTGCCTGCATCAGATCTTCAGCCGGAAGAGGGACCGAGGAGTGGTGAGAGATCGATTGTATTGTGACTCTAACAGGAGGTAATACATTCTTCGAGTTAGGAAGTGGAGGAGCTGCTGACTCCTGATCTAGAGCAGGCTCCTGATTCGTATTAGATGGTGGTAAGTCCACCCCCACACGTATCTGAGTCGGAAGGACCGATGCTTGAGCTATAGCAGTTGTATGTTGAGTCAGCATCATCTGGTGCATATTCTCCATCATGGACTGTATCTCTTTCAGAGATGTCTCCAACACAGCAATGCGTTGCTCAGTACTTCCTGACGAGAAAGCCTTTTCGCGTTCATCTTCAATGGCATAGACTCCCATTTCTCTGGATGTCATTGAAGGGCTAGTATAGGTCTCTGTAGAGAATGACTCTATACTTTCAGCATCTGATTTGGGAAACTGGCGACCCCCAGTGTCAGAATCAGAAGAATACGATGCCGATTGTCGTGACCTCGAACGGGTGTTTCGGAACACCCCAGCTTCAATGTTCTCAAGGAGTTTATTGAATCTCCTTTAGCTTGGAGTTCTAGAGGGATGACGTCTTGAATTTGACCTTCCTCTAGGAATATGTGATGCCATGTTCACCGATGCGAAGGTCGGTTCTTCTTCCTGTAAGGGCAAAGAGTAGTTCAACCGGTCAAAAACTGACCGTTTTGCCTTAGAACAACAGTAATTAACTAAAACTTTGTGACTATTACAACAGTGTTCCCTAGGGGGTGTAATAGACATGTCAGAAGATCCCTTGTCTTTGCGCTTCTGGATCAGGAAATCGCGCAAATAAGGAGGATTAACAAAGGAAGAAGAAGGCATATTCTGCCTTTTTACATTCGGTGAAACGCGAATATTGGGAATCATAAGTCTTTTCCCGCCATACGCGTAGAGTAGTTCAGCCATATGAGCAGCACATGACCCATGAGGAGCGTATCTATCCACAAAATAGGCCTTCTTTACGCCGAGGGGCTTGACTTGGCGTAATTTAGAACTCTGCTCAGGTTGGCGTACAACTGGGGAAGTCCTCAATCGGCCATCAGTTCCTCGCGTAATCTGGAGAGCAGGCAGATTCTTCTCTTGCTGGCGTAAAAGCCGAGAGGTTGGGAAATCTGCCACTTTTTTCCCTTGCGTAGATTACAGGGCCCATCTGCTTTTCCACGGAGGAGAGATGCATTTTTATGCGCGGAGCGCGTTGGGAATCTCTGATTTGGCGCTGAGGCATTATCAGAAATTTTGTCTGCCATGTCACAGACGGAAGACTAAATTTTACGCGCAGAGCGCAGAGTAGACTTCTGGACAAGCACTGAGGCTTTGCCAGAAGTTTTGTCTTCCACGTCACAGACGGGAGACAGAGTTTTACGCGCGGGGCACGGAGTAGACTTCTGGACTAGCACTGAGGCTTTGCCAGAAGTTTTGTCTGCCACGTCACAGACGGGAGACAGAGTTTTACGCGCAAGGTGCGGAGGTTGCGAAGCTACAACCTTGTTGGTCGGAGAAGCCAGAGAGTCGGCAGGATTGGTAGGGGATGTCCGGGGCATCCAGACCTTACACAATTTCCTGTTGTCTTGGACAGAGAGAGAGTGAGAGCTACCCCCTGTTCGAAGCATATCTTCGTAGGCGGATTGGTCGAACTGGATGACCAAGGTCTTCTTCATTGATCCTACTGATACTGCATCATGTTGAGCAATTGCTTTCTCGTCAGAGGAGAAAGTGATCCCCAGCAGAGTCGCCATCTTATGTTTGATAATAAACGGAAGAAATACAACTAGGTTTATACAAAACCCTTTCTTAGGTTTACAAACAAGAAGTACTTTTAATCCTATACGAGGATGTTAAGTACAAAATTTAATCTGGGTAAATATTGCTATAGGAGTCTAGTCTGCAGTCGACCACTTTGTTCCTTGGACCACACGATAACGAAGAAGTGTTGTAGAAGAAGAAGAAGCTTCAAAAGATCGCAAGAGGAATTAGATGCTTGATGCTAAAGTCGTCCCTGCTCTCTGTCTATGTTCTCAGCTCTTTTCTCTCGATTTTCTGACTTTAAGTTCGATAGCTTCGATCCTTCGACCCTTGGTTTTTCTCCAAGATCCTCGACCTTTGACCTCCGTGGACGGAGGTCTCTATTTATAGGCGTAGTAACTGAACAGCAGAGAGAACCGCACCTTTTACGCGACGGTTATCATAACTGCTACCCACGTATAAATGATCTTCAGAATGAGCGTATGACGCGTGTCCCATTAAGAGGTAATGCGTATAACTGCTACGAAGATTACGGCATGAAAGCCACGTGGGTAACTGCCCCTTGAGTAGAGATGATTGGCGTAGAAGCCAAATAACTGTCTCGTTGGCATAAAAACCAAATAGTTGTTCTGATGGCGTAGAAGCCAAGTAGGCGTAGAAGCCTAATAGACATAGAAGCCTAATAGCGGTTAGGTCGGCGTAGAAGCCAAATAGGCGTAGAAGCCTGATAGATGTCGTATTGGCATAGAAGCCAAAAATAGGCGTAGAAGCCTAATGCTGCACGGATAGGTAGTCGGCGTAGAGATAGCCAATTATCCTTCTTTGACTGAGATCTTGAGCGTATTCTGGACCAGATAGTCTTGTCACTCAACAATGCAAATATAGCCTGAGTTGGCGTATTCCGAGGAGATAGCATGCGGCATACTCCTATGGTTAAAAATAGCCAGGTCAGCGTATTTCAAGGAGATAGCGTACAGCGTGCTCCTATAGCTGAAAATAGCCTGATGGCGTAATATGCAAAGGTGAAGATGTGGACGTATTAGCCGTAATCATGGCTCATCCAGTCTTTGGAAGTAGAACCAAATCTCGTGCATTAAATACAGAGATCTGCCCCCATCACGCGCATTAATTGCAGAGACGTGCCTCGAGCTTTGTACGAAGAGCAGCTTTTGATGTGGCAGTTCGTTTTGTCTTCTGCGGGGCGTAAAAGCTCATATCTGTTATAACCCTGATTTTCAGAATAATTTTTAAAAAAACATTTTCTCTTAATATTCTGTATTTTCTGGAATTAAAACTAGGGTATTTGTGATTAAAGGATTTTTAAATAATGTTAACTAATATTAAAATATTATGAAAATAATATTTTATGGTGTAAAATGGAAAGCCGGACATAGGGTAATTTTCTGGGAATTTATTGGACTCCGGACGCATTTTTAAAGCCCTAGAAACCAATGTACATTTAAACCGAATTAAACCCGTGCCAAACACCCAACATCCCCATGAGAGCCGAAGCCAAGCCCAAGGAGCATTGACCCAGCCCAAATTCTAGGTCAAACCCAAGCCAAAATTTCTGCATGTATAAAAACATATTTTTTCTAGTTTTCTCCACAAAAAAAAAAAGAAAATAATAAAAATCCCTAAACCTTACCCTAACCCTAGCCGTCAGCGCAGCCCCCCCCCTTTTTCCCTGACCGGCGGATCGCCCGCGTCCGCCCCGACCGACGGTGCAGGCTCCGGCCAACCCCGCACAACACAGCTCCAGCGCAGTCTTCCCCCGCGGCGGCTCCAGCGCAGCCTCCACCCGCGGCAGCTCCAGCGCAGTCTCCCCCCCCCGCGGTGGCTCCAGCACAGCCACCCACGGCGGCTCCAGCGCAGTCTTCCCCCCCCCGCGGCGGCTCCAGCGCAGTCTTCCACCCGCGGCGGCTCCAGCTGTGAGGCTCCCCCTCCGGCGGTGCATCCCCGAGCAACTCCGCGGTGCAGCCGGCGGTTGAGTTCCCTCCGGCCAGTTCGAGCACCCGTCCGACTCCAGACCACCCCTGACCCGCCTGCATCGGAGAACACTGACTGAGTTCCCCCGGCCGAGACTTTTTCCCTCGTCCGGCCGACCAACCCAGGCCCGCAACGGCTCCGGACCACCCCCAGCCTCCCTGTCATCGTCACCACCACTCGGCACCACCCGAGCACCGCCCGCTGCCCTAGCCCGGAACACGGCCAACCCGGACACAGCAGCGTCCCCGTGACCCGGACACGGCAGATTTGAACCAGGACACGAAACAGACACTCGGACACGAGGAATTTTCGTTTCACGGAGCCCTGTTCAGGTAGCATTTTCTCTCTCCTCGTTATTCCGTTTTTTGTTCCGTCAGTTGTGACGCGTAGGCTGTGTAACCCTCTCGATGTCCGTGCAACTCGCTCGGTGCATCGCGTCCTGTGGTGATCGCACACCGCGATCCAAAAATAGGAAAACCAACGCCCTGTTTTACCCCGGAACTGAGTGCGCCCCGCCGAACGGGACAACTTGGTCGCACGCGGTCTTTACCAAAACGTACGTTCCGTTGATACGAACGTGCGGGATTTCGCAGAAGTTAATTTGGATATGCGTGCACACCGGAATCAACGCGTATCCGCCGACAACGCCCCGTATCCGTCAGTTCTTGAACATGCTGTAACTTTGTGTACACACGTCGGATCGAGACAAAACTTGCGCCATCGGACTCGTACCAATACGCTGGTCCTGTGACCCAAGTTTGGTTCGATTCTGAGAACATTGACAAAATCGCGTATCGTGGGCCCCACAAGCTCCACTTGACGGTCGATTTTGTGATCGGCTCATCGGAATCCAATTCTGGAAGTTTCGTTGGGTTCGTATCATCGTTCCTGACTTGTTGACACTAAGTTTGGCAAATTTGGAGACCTTTGACCTTGACACGCTTTTCGGTGCAGAGTGGCCTACATGTGGATCCCGCTTTGACCCAGAAATGTTATTTTTGCCCCTGTGTCCAAATTAGACTTAAGGACAGACGTTTCTAGCTATTTGATATCTTCTGAGACTGTTGGTGATGTTTATTACAGGTTTTGGAGGAGTACCTGCAGGATCCACTGATACAGGGACAGCTGTTGGTATTCAAACCCCAAGCAAGTGTACCTTGCCAAACCCTGCAGTATTGTTACATATTTTTCCTTGCTTCATTTATATTGCTGTGCATGCTTAACCTAGGACCGTGTGACTTACTTAGCGTCCGATTATTAGTCGGGTGCCAACACCGTACGCGGCGTTGTGTATTGTCATCTAGAGATGGACATTCGTGACCCCTTTACATTCTCGTACTTGTCTTATCAAGTATACTATAACCCAGGACACTTGACACTATTCATAAGACAGGATCTTCCTGAGATATTCATGGTGATTCTGTATAGGATACAGGACTTGACAGAGATACTATATTCATAGATACTTTATGACTTGTTGCATTGGCTATGATCCCGCTTGACATGGACATGAGACGTTATGGTCATGAGATGCGTGGTTACATTGGGTGGGGGAGAGACACACAGGCTACAGGCTGTTTTATATATATCTACTAGTATTGTGAGGTCGTAGACTCTCGTAGCAGAGCTAGACACATTACGTGTTATTACCGCTACCGACTCCCCGACACAGAGCTTGTAGTGGCTCAGCCTGAGTACTCGTGATGCTCTCACTTGCATTTCACATAGATGGTTACATACTTACCCTATTTATTTCATTTACTATCTGCACTGCATTTATTTTGGCTTGTATTATTTTGTACCTTGCTATGTCCCCTGAGGAACTGGATCCGGATTATGTCCCCAGGATTTGCAGACGATTTATCCCGAGGTATACGGGACCGCAGCAGGAGCTAATCCAGGAGCTGTACTGACACCCGAGGATGAGGTGTTAGCTGAAGACTTTTCCTGAGCATCCATGTTTCATGCTCAGTATTTACTTTATTCTTTCATTTACATTTTGGTCTGTTGAACCATTGTATCAGATTTTATCGGGTTGTTCCCCGAAGCACTTTGTTGAGACTGGTTGATGATTTACATTTCTTATTTATGTGGATCATATTTATCTTGTGTGGATGAGATTAATTGTGCTATGTTGTCGTAGACTTTATTTTACAGCTTAAGTACGCTCTGATGGATCCATTAAATTGGGTTTGTCCATCGGTGTGTGCTGCTGGCCATTGCCAGGTGTCAAGTCCCTCGGTATTTTGGGACTGGGGCGTGACATGGTTTTTATGGTGGCCCATACAGGTCAGCGACTAAATTGTTCGGTTTTAACTTAGGGACCGAGCAAGCCTGCAATAGGAATAGGATAAGTTTATAGGATCTCATCCACATTGACTATGACTCATCCTCCTTCCAATCCATTCCGTTGAAATTTTTTTATCCTGCTTGATTCATGTGCCTTCTCATTAGTTCCTTGAGGGTAGCCTTCTCCTAGAATATAGAAGTCCCGGTTGATAGAATGATAAGTAGGATAACCTTCCTATTAAGAGTACAGCTAGGATATTGACACACCCCTAAGTAGAACGCTTAATGAACCCTAGCGTCCCTCACCTATAGAATAATCTGCCATTATTTCTTGTTATAGTCATGAATGACCTAAGAGTAGTATAGACACTGCTAAGAGCTAGTTAGAGATTTGACCCTAGTGTTTGACCCCAGTCTTGAGGAACCAATAGAAATCCGAGATCGAATGTTAGAACTGAACCTAATGTGCATGGTGAGATAGTGTTAGGATATAGGTTCTTGTCGTGATATTAGCAGACAGTAGCTCAGGAAGCCCAGAGCAACGAGTATGACATTCCTCATGAGATCATACCTCAAACATGGAGAATTGCTCGCCACCTTCACCTTAGGAAACCATGATATTATCTAGAGCCCCATATTTCAATTTCCCATGATGTTCATTTGCGACCTTAACGTTCGCTAATGCGCAACGACTAAAATATGTTCTTCTTTTCTCCGTCTTTCAATTCGTGCCCTGACCCTTCTGATAGTAGGCCAAGTAATTTTATTTCTTGTTAAGGACCCATAGTTTGCTAGGATTATAGCTGTGGTGTTGAAATTGAAAATTTTGTGCTTGGTAGTTAGAGTTCGATAAGTTTGAGTTAATCTTGTAGATTGTGACCCGATGATTATCCCTTAGTGTTAAATCACGTAATTTGTACCCCCACCTCGATGCAAGTTATATTCCCTTTCCCTTGAGACTAGTACCACATAGTCCACTTGACCCATCGAGGCGGTATAATTAAATGATATTAATTGTATGCTAGCAAAAGATGACAGTGTTTATTCAGACAATAGAATTTAGAGGTCCTTGCCCCTATTTGGTCGACTAGCGACTTAGACAAGGAGGTTGTATGATAACTGTAGAGATTGTAGAGTCTTTTATTACTGTTGCTTATTTTGTTTTTGTGAACTTGAATAATTTGTACCTTCTTTCATCATCATCTAGCGTACTTATATTTCATATACTACCTTGACTTATGCTGCTATTTTATAGCCTAGTTTTGCAAGCTTATTCTTTATCGAGCTTGTTCATGACATATGTATTATTGGGGAGGCCCACAATAATATATTTCAGAATCAGTGTATTACGGTCTGATCAACCATGGTGCGCTTGATTCGCCCCTTCGCATAACTACTTTACGTGGATTGAGATATGTAGTGATTAGTAGACGAATATACTTTCCCTAGACATGTCTGACATATCGTATCGGGTACATAACTGTACTAATACGAGCATGCGAACAAAGGATTACCAAAATAGGATTTCAATCCACAACTGCTTTGACAATTCCATTTGAATTCTTTAAATGCCTTGATCCCGATACTTCTATTCTATTACCTCTCCCTTGAACTCTTTATTATTGATCTCCGTCTCCCCTTATTTCGGAAAGACGAAACCTCGTGCTTGGTATAAGTTTTACTAGATATACCCCATAGACCGATCACATACTTGAGGATTATTCTTTCGTAATTAAGGACATATCATATGTGATATGATCGGCGTTGAAATTTCGAGGATTGAATGACATGAGTAAATAAATTAAGGAATATTTTCTTAAGGTATATAGCCTTATGTGACAGATGGGTAAATTCTAAGTTGGGTAGCAGTGCATTGTCAACTCGAGAGGAATTTCTTTTAGATTGTGATCGAGTAAGATTAGATTGGGAGAGGTTGAAGCCATTATAATTTTGAGAAATTTAGAAGGATGACTAAGATGATGAGGATTAATGAATTGATATTGAGGACCCAATATTTATACCTTAAGTACATGATTTAAATTTTTTGAACAATGAAGGTAGAATCATCAAATTGAATTTGGAGGATAAATATAGAATTTTAGACTTGAACATTGGTGGACTGCATTTAAATTATTTTTCAATTTGATGATTTGAGTTAAAATAAAAACTTGATGGTTGGACTACCTATTTGAAATATTGAGGATGTGAATGGAATTTAAAAAGTTGAAGCATACAAAAATTTATAAGTGAAAATAGGAATAATATTGGACTCGAATTACTTCTAGAGGAGATTATGATAGTTGAAGATCGTGAGGTAAAATTTATATGCGTATTTAAATCTTAAAGATGTTATATGGATTTAATCTAAATTTGGATATGGATAATTTGAAAAAGCGAGAAGAGATAACCATAGGTTGAATTTTGATTGGATCAGTGGTCATCTTAACCTAGAAGTGATTGCAACGGATATGATTAGGATTTTAATTATCGCAAGGAGATTGCGATTGACTTGCCTTATGTACATGAAGGATTAACAGATTATGCCTAATTTTAATTTTGAGGACGACATTGTTTTAAGTTGGCTGGATTGTGAAACCCCCTCACCTAAGAATTAGACCTACTTGTCTTAGATAGTGAGACTGAGGCTAGCTCGAATCCACTTAGAAACAGAACACGACATTTTATTTAGTTTTACAACATGGTATCCCTTGGCGCACCTTACCATTGCTACTATAATTGGAGCAATTCATTAGTCACTGCCTTCCTACAAATTCTACATCCATGTCCTAGACATGCCATCTTCCATTTCCATCTTTGTGCAATTTTCCAAATTGTTGGGCGCTTTTATGCAAAAGAGCATTTAGGTGTCCACACTATTGGACATGACACATGAAGAAACCTATTTTCGCTCATGTGGATTTCTCCCATGATTTTCGGAATATGCAACGTGCAACATCGCCCCTCCGTTAAACCTAGCCTTGCATTTTAACCAATGTAAATCTTATACCATCATTGTCTTCTACCGTGGCTTAATTTTAATTTTGAGGACGAAATTTTTATAAGTTGGGTAGATTGTCATAACCCTGATTTTCAGAATAATTAAAAAAAAAATATTTTCTCTTAATATTCTGTATTATCTGGAATTAAAACAAGGGTATTTGTGATTAAAGGATTTTTTAAATAATGTTAACTAATATTAAAATATTATGAAAATAATATTTTATGGTGTAAAATGGAAAGCCGGACATAGGGTAATTTTCTGGGAATTTATTGGACTTCGGACGCATTTTTAAAGCCCAAGAAACCAATGTATATTTAAACCGAATTAAACCCGTGCCAAACACCCAACATCCCCATGAGAGCCGAAGCCAAGCCCAAGGAGCATTGACCCAGCCCAAATTCTAGGTCAAACCCAAGCCAAAATTTCTGCATGTATAAAAATATATTTTTCCTAGTTTTCTCCACAAAAAAAATAAAAAGAAAATAATAAAATAATAAAAATCCCTAAACCTTACCCTAACCCTAGCCGTCACCCACGGCGGCTCCAGCACAACCTCCACCCGCGGCGGCTCCAGCGCAGTCTCCCCCCCGCGGCGGCTCCAGCACAGCCACCCACGGCGGCTCCAGCGCAGTCTTCCACCCACGGCGGCTTCAGCTGTGCGGCTCCCCCTCCAGCGGTGCATCCCCGCGCAACTCCGCGGTGTAGCCGGCGGTTGAGTTCCCTCCGGCCAGTTCGAGCACCCGTCCGACTCCAGACCACCCCTGACCCGCCTGCATCGGAGAACACCGACTGAGTTCCCCCGGCCGAGACTTTTTCCTCCGTCCGGCCGACCAACCCAGACCCGCAGCGGCTCCGTACCACCCCCAGCCTCCCTGTCATCGTCACCACCACTCGGCACCACCCGAGCGCCGCCCGCTGCCCTAGCCCCGGACACGGCCAACCCGGACACAGCAGCGTCCCCGTGACCCGGACACGGCAGATTCGAACCAGGACACGAAACAGACACTCGGACACGATGAATTCTCGTTTCACGGAGCCCTGTTCAGGTAGCATTTTCTCTCTCCTCGTTATTCCGTTTTCCGTTCCGTCAGTTGTGACGCGTAGGCTGTGTAACCCTCTCGATGCCCGTGCAACTCGCTCGGTGCATCGCGTCCTGTGGTGATCGCACACCGCGATCCAAAAACAGGAAAACCAACTCCCTGTTTCACCCCGGAACTGAGTGCGCCCCGCCAAACGGGACGACTTGGTCGCACGTGGTCTTTACCGAAATGTGCGATGTGCGAGATTTCGCAGAAGTTGATTTGGATGTGCGTGCACACCGGAATCAACGCGTATCCGCCGACAATACCCCGTATTCGTCAGTTCTGGAATACGCTGTAACTTTGTGTACACACGTCGGATCGAGACGAAACTTGCGCCATCGGACTCGTAGCAATACGCTGGTCCTGTGACCCAAGTTTGGTTCAATTCTGAGAACATTGACAAAATCGCGTATCGTGGGCCCCACAGGCTCCACTTGACGGGCGATTTTGTGATCGGTTCATCGAAATCCAATTCTGGAAGTTCCGTTGGGTTCGTATCATCGTTCCTGACTTATTGACACTAAGTTTGGCGAATTTGGAGACCTTTGACCTTGACACGCTATTTGGTGCAAAGTGGCCCACTTGTGGTTCCCGCTTTGACCCGGAAATATCATTTTTGCCCCTGTGTTCAAATTAGACTTAAGGACAGGCGTTTCTAGCTATTTGATATCTTCTGAGACTGTTGGTGATGTTTATTATAGCTTTTGGAGGAGTACCTGCAGGATCCACTGATACAGGGACAGCTGTTGGTATTCAAACCCCGGACAAGTGTACCTTGCCAAACCCTGCAGTATTGTTACATATTTTTTCTTGCTTCATTTATATTGCTATGCATGCTTAACCTAGGACCGTATGACTTACTTAGCGTCCGATTATTAGTCGGGTGCCAACACCGTACGCGACGTTGTGTATTGTCATCTAGAGATGGACATTCGTGACCCCTTTACATTCTCGTACTTGTCTTATCAAGTACACTATAACCCAGGACACTTGACACTATTCATGAGACAGGATCTTCCTGAGATATTCATGGTGATTCTGTATAGGATACACGACTTGACAGAGATACTATATTCATAGATACTTTATGACTTGTTGCATTAGCTATGATCCCGCTTGACATGGACATGAGACGTTATGGTCATGAGATGTGTGGTTACATTGGGTGGGGGAGAGCCACACAGGCTACAGGCTATTTTATATATATCTACTACTATTGTGAGGTCGTAGACTCTCGTAGCAGAGCTAGACACATTACGTGTTATTACCCCTACCGGCTCCCCGACACAGAGCTTGTAGTGGCTCAGCCTGAGTACTCGTGATGATCTCACTTGCATTTCACATAGATGGTTACATACTTACCCTGTTTATTTCATTTACTATCTGTACTGCATTTATTTTGGCTTGTATTATTTTGTACCTTGCTATGTCCCCTGAGGACCTGGATCCGGATTATGTCCCCAGGATTTGCAGACGATTTATCCCGAGGTATACGGGACCGCAGCAGGAGCTGATCCAGGAGCTGTACCGACACCCGAGGACGAGGTGTTAGCTGAAGACTTTTCCTGAGCATCCATGTTTCATGCTCAGTATTTATTTTATTCTTTCATTTACATTTTGGTCTGTTGAACCATTGTATCAGATTTTATCGGGTTATTCCCCGAAGCACTTTGTTGAGACTGGTTGATGATTTACATTTCTTATTTATGTGGATCATATTTATCTTGTGTGGATGAGATTAGTTGTGCCATGTTGTCGTAGACTTTATTTTACAGCTTAAGTACGCTCTGATGGATCCATTAAATTGGGTTTGTCCATCGGTGTGTGCTGCTGGCCATTGCCACGTGTCCAGTCCCTCAGTATTTTGGGACTGGGGCGTGACAATATCTTCCTGTATAAAACTAGGCAGCGTATTCCCTTGAATGCGTAAAAGCAATTTGTATCAAGAAAATGTCACTAAACGACGGTCTGGGTCTTTGTGCAGACTTATCATTACAGCCGTCGTCTGGATAGTCGTGCAGTACTCTTTATCAGGAGTCAGGTTCACTGCATGATCTGACAGGTTCATTCGAAGAATACGAAGAGTTCCCCGTACGACTTCCTACTGCATTAAAAGCGAGTAGGTTTTACGCCAAAGTGGCGATGTAATAACCTTTTTACGCTGAAGCAGCCTAGAAATACTGTATTACGCGAATTATACTGGAGCTTATATTTTATGCTATACTAGCGATGAAGCCCTGTTGTACGCTGATGGCTCTGAAGTCATGTTTTACGCCGTCCAGCACTGAAATACTGCGTATAACTCTACATCGTATTTTTTATGCTTCTATAATATGGACTTGGAGGACCTCTGATATTGTGTCTTTGCAATCCTACCATTCAGTTTTATGCTATTAGTTCAAATAGAAATCTACTAGGCATCTAGATATTGGTTCAAGGGAGGACCATTGCCTGAAAGAATATCAGGAACAGTGGATAGTCCTTAGAGACATTGAGGGATTACAAACCCAGAACCACTGTTGTCTACTCCTTGTTCTTTGCGTAGAATAATTTCTTGTGGAAGGATGGATTTGACTCCTTAATGAGGTCTTGGGCAGAGTGAATGTTCGGTGTGCTTTGCAGGAATTATGTAGTATCAGCACTACAAGGAACTGAGATCCCATGCTACAGTGGCATAACACAAGTGGTGTAATGTGAACCTCGGCAGAAGGCCATGTCACAGCGGCGTAGCACCGCACATAGGCAGGTAGCCTAATGCTATAGAATAAAGAGTGGTAGGCAGCACTACAAAGAGGGAGTGAACCTCATGTTACAGTAGTGTAACACTATATGAGGGAGTGAACCTCGGCTTCGCGAGCCATGTCACAGCGGCGTAACATCGCAAAGGGAGCGCAAGGCTTCATGCTGGATAGTTTGGCACTATAAAGAGGGAGTGAACCTCATGCTATAATGGATGACACCACTTGAGGGAGTGAACCTCGGCAGAAGGCCATGTCATAGCGGCATAGCACCACAAGGAAGCGCAATGCTTCATACCAAGGACTCTTTAAAAGAACTCACCTAGAGTGTATGGAAAGAGATACAGACCGTCTCTTGAGAAAAAACTTGTAGACGCCTAAAATACATACACCGAAACCAGGCGTGCACATGGCCTTTAATGTGCAACCAGAAGCACAGTTGATATCATTGTGTAAGTGGAAAGAATTGCAACTATGGTACAGAATTCAAGGCTTAGTCCATTCTTGTATCATACTATAATTTGACCCATGCGGAAAGATTCAAGTCAAAGCAACATATATCCTAATGCATGATGGACAGTCACTGTGGGGAACGCTCAACCCCTATATTGAGATATGTGGGGAATTATTGGTGTTTTTGCCTTTGGACTAGTAAAGATAGTCCCACATTGGCTACACCATCAAGTGTGTATCTCAATATAATACTTTGTATGTGTTGAGGTGTGCACATGGGGTGTAGTGGGGCACATGGGTGCCATGTGAGAGTATTTTATTAGGAGAAAAAAGGATTAACTCCACAATGAAAGCTTTTAAGCTTTTTGTCATGCTCTTGGATATTATTCCATAGGGGCTAAGCCCCAAAGGGGCTTAGCGACTCGGACTCGGGCTCAAGGGCGCAAAGTGGCACTTTATTAGCAAACTTTGCACTTAGCACGTCAGCATCTTCGCAAGGCGCTTGTGCATTATTGTTGCACTCTTTTTATGTACGAGTTTTATGCTCGGGTTGCATGTGTATATTGCATAAGCGGGCGCTGAGCGGGTGCTGTATCAAAACAAGAACAAAAATACAAAGAAGGAAACTCTTGCTGGGGTGATCAAACCCACCAGAGCTCAAGGCAAGATTCGATCTATACAACAATCTACCCCCAGGATCCAGTAAGTTCACACGAGAACTTCTTAAATGCTCTTGGTCAACTTTGGATCTCTCAGAAGATTCTTTTGGAAGGATACTAAAAACTGCCGCAGGTCCTGCTGGTGCTCTCGGTTTTTCTCTCTTTATTAATTTTTTTCCAACACCCTAAATGAAAGAGGAGAGCCTTTATATAAAGAGGATTTCAGCTTCCATGCGGCCTTAGAAAAAAATTAGGCCGCATGAGCCGCCTGTCCAGCTGTACTGCACAGAGCAGACAGCGCCGTCAGGCGCTGAAAGCTGTAGCTGCTGCAGCCGCGTAGTACGGAGATCCATGAGCCGCCTGCGCCACCTGCATTGTACTACACAGAGAAGACAACGCCGCATCGAGCTGCCAACAGCAGTCCCCGTCCCCTCCAAACTTGACTCGTTCAAGCTAACTTGCTGGCGGTATACCGCCTGACCGCATAGCTCCCGGCCGTATGGCACCTGGCCGCATGTGCACCTGTCTGCATGGGCACCTGACCGCATAGCCCCTGGCCGCATGCGCACACGTCTGCATGGGCACCTGATCGCATGCACACCAGACCGCATGGCCCCCGGCCGCATGCACATCTGTCCGCATGGGCACCTGATCACATGGCCCCTGGGCCACATGGCTCCCCAAAGCATACGCCCGAGCAAGCAACCGTGCATGTAACTCACGCATAAAAAGAGTGCACAAGCGCCATACGACGATGCTGACATGCTTAGTGCAAAGTGTGCCAACAAAGCACCACTTTATGCCCTTGAGCCCGAGCCTGAGTCCGAGTCTGAGTCGCTAAGCCTCTTTGTGGCTTAGCTCATAAGAAAAACTTTTCAAAGGTGGTGACAAAATAAAGATTGTCATAATGGGGTTCACACTTAATCCCTCTAGGAAAGTCAACCCACATGGGCCACTACCCCATGTGCATATACCAATACTAAGCAAAGCTATATATATTGAGATATACATATTGGTGATTTTCTAATGTGGGACTAAAACTCCCAAAGTAAAGTGAAAATACCAATAAGCCCCCATATATATCACAATATATGGTCGAGCGTTCCTCACAGTGACTATCCATCATGCATTAAGATAGATGTCACCCACGACTTGAATATTCTTGCTTGGGTCAAACAACAGTATGATACAAGAATAGACTATGTCTTAAATTTTGAACCATAGCTGATGTTCTTACCACTCGCACAATGACATCAATTGTGCCTCCGATCGCACATTAAAGGCCATGTGCTGACCTGGTTTCGGTGTATGTATCTTGGGTGTCCACAAGTTTTTCCTCAAAAGACGGCCTGTATCTCTGTCCATACACTTAGGTTAGTTCATTTTTTAAGAGAGTTTGATATTTCTCAGCATGAAACATTACGCTTTCGTGTGGTGCTACACCGCTGTGACATGGTTCATAGCCGAGGTTAACTACCTCATGTGGTGTCACCCACAGTAGCATGAGGTCACTAGCCTCTTAGTAGTGTTGTACTACATCCCAGCATGAAGTCTTACACTTCTGTGCGGTGCTACGCCGCTGTGACATGGCTCACAGTCGAGGTTAACTACCTCATGTGGTGTCACTCACTGTAGCATGAGGTCACCGGCCTCTTAGTAGTGATGTGCTACAACTCTCTATCTTTTCAGCATTAGGCTATCTGCCTATTTGCGGTGCTATTGCCACTCTGACATGGCTCACAGCCGAGTCTTTACATCTTTTATCTCATTATGGTGTCACACTACTATAGCATGGGATACAAATCCCTTGTAGTGATGAACTACACGTGCTTCCTGCAGCGCAAGCCGGATATTCAATCTGCCCGAGAACTCATTAAGGTGTCGAAGCCAACCTTACACGGAAATTATTCTATATATATATATATATAATTATAAAGAACAAAGAGTAGACCACAGTGGTTCTGGGTACGTATTCCACCCTGTCTCGAAAGACTACCCAATATACCTGATATTTTTCCAGTCAATGATCCTCCCTTGAACCAAAAGCTAGATGCTTAGTAGATTTTTCTTTGAACTAATAGCATAAAACTTAATGGTAGGATTACAAAGACACAATATCAGAGGCCCTTCAAGCCCATTTTACCTGTTGTGTCTTTGACTAGCTTGCGCTTGCGGCCTTTAGTGAACGGATCTGCCAGGTTCTCCTGACTCTGAACATCCACTACTGTAATGATACTAGTTTTGATGAGATTGTTCAGTACTCTGTGCCGAAGCCGTACAGTCCTCTTCTTTCCATTAAAGATATTATTAGATGCTACTGCTGCAGTTGCTTGGTTGTCGCAGTATATCGGTACAACCAAAATCTGTACAGTAACCATTGAAAGATCGTACATGAGCTCCCGAAGCTATTCTGCTTCATCTTCTACAGCTGCAAGTGCATATAACTCAGACTCCATCGATGAGCATGAGAGCATCGTCTACTTCTTCGACCTCCACGATATGGCAGCTCCTCTCATTGAGAAAATATATCCTCATGTGGATCTCTCGCTCTCTTCTTCTGAGCACCAACTAGCATCATTGAAGCCTTCTACCACTGCTGGATCTCTGTTGTAGTAAAGTGAAAACTTCTGAGTCTTCTTGAGGTATCTCATCACCCTCTTCACAGCTTTCCAGTGTTCAACACCTGGGTTACTCGTGAATCTACTCAGCATCCCTACAACAAAAGCAATATCTGGCCTAGTAGCATTTGTAGCATACATCAAGCTCCCGGTGATGCTAGAATACTTCAATTGTCTGACGCTTTTTCCTGGGTTAGGCTTCAATTATTTGTCACACCTATATGGAGTATCGATCCCTGAAAGATCCTGATATCCATAGCGTGTGAGCATCTTCTCCATGTAGTGAGCTTGTGATAGAGCAAGCCCTGCTTCCGTTCAGATTATCTTAATCTCAAGGATGACATCTGTATCTCCCATGTTATCTTTGTTCTAGTGACACATTCTTCATCCTTGCCTAGGATTAGCATATCGTCCACATAGAGACAAACGATGATACCTCTATCGCTAGCGAACTTTGTGTAAACACACTTATCAGTTTTGCTGACCTTGTAGCCATTTGATCTAATAACTTTGTCAAACTTCTCGTGCCACAATTTAGGATCTTGCTTCAGACAATACAAATATTTTACCAGTTTGCATACTGTCTTCAAGACCTTTGACGATAAACCCTTATGGCTACTGAATATAAATCTTCTCAGTCAGTTTACCATTCAAAAATGCTGTATTGACGTCCATCTGATGAATTACTATTCTGTGAATAGCACCTAGAGAAATCAGCATCCTGATAGTAGTTTTCCATGCAATGGGAGCATAGGTATCGAAGTAGTCAACCCCCTGTATCTGAGAAAATATCTTGACCACTAGCATGGCCTTGAACTTGTCAACAGTTCTGTCTGCTTTTATCTTCTTCTTAAAGATCCACTTGCATCCGATGGGTATAGCTCCTTCAGGCAGATCGACTAACTTTCATGTATTATTAGAAGCTATCGAGTCAAACTCCTCATGAATAGCCTCTTTTTAGAAAATAGCATCTCTGATCTTTATTGCCTCATCATAGGTAAGCGGATCAGCTTCCACATGGTAGGTAACAAAGTCTTCTCCGAAGTCCTTCGGCCTCCTCACTCGCTTTTCTCTCGGCTCAGCGGGTTCAGGTTCAAATGTTGTCTCATCATCGATAACTTCTTCTTGGACTACTTCTTTCTGAGAGGTACTTGCCTTGTCTGTGCTAACAGCATTCTCCGGGACATCCGCGAGAACAATATTCCTGTGCCTAGCAAACTTGTCTTTAAAGAATTCTGTGTTGCTAGATTCTATGATATGATTAGATTCGATATCAAGGAACCACCGAGCATCACTCTTATCAGCATAGCCCAGAAATATGGTCTTCGTAGTTCTCGTTTCCAGCATCTGAATCTTAAGGTTTGGAAGCTTCACATACGCTAGATACCCCCACACTCGAATGACATTCAAGTTAGGTTTGATCTTGAACCAGAGTTCATGAGGAGTAATGTCAGATGTCGCGAACGGTACTCTATTCAGAATAAATGTAGCCGTAAGTGCTGCTTCTCCCCAGAAGTACTTTGAAAGTCCTATTGTCAGCAACATGGAGTTCACCATCTCTGTCAGCGTCATATTCTTCCTTTCTTCTACACCATTAGATTAGAGATAATACGGAGTAGTCATTTCGTTGACAATTTCATGACCTTTGCAGAACGATACGAATTCTAAGGAACGATATTCTCTGCCTCGAACGCTTCTGAGTCTTTTGAGTTGTTGACCGGTTTGACATTCTGGTTCAGCTTTGAAGTCCTTGAATCTCTCGAACGCTTCGTCTTTCGACTTGAGAATATATACGAACGTGTACTTCGAGAAATCATCAATAAAAGTGATAAAATACTTTATTCTGACTTTTGTGGAGAGTTGCTTGAAGTCACAGATATCTGAGTGTACCAACTCCAGAAGATCTGTGCTTTGGTTCACTCTTCTGAATGCCTTTTGACGATCTTCGTCTGTGCACGAACTTCACATTTCTCCACCTCCTTACCCCCACATTTGGAGATAAGGCCTAAACTAGACATCTTGTTAATGCGTTTACAATGCACATGTCCTAGTCTATTATGCCACAACTCAAGAGAATAACCAGAAGTAAAGACTGCATTGATACAAACAGAAGGAGTTACAAGATACAGTTTAAACATCCCTTTGGTACAGAAAGCTTTTCCGAAGTATGTTCCTTTGTAGGACATCATCATCTGACCGGCATTAATATCCATCCTCAGGCCCGTCTTGCACAACAGACTCCCAGAAACTAGATTCTTGGTGGTCATTGGTATGTGCTTCACATTCTTCAGTGTTAGTGACTTTCCAGAAGTTAGCTTCTGTCACCCTCACATTTTTATCCAAGGGTAGTTTGGTAATTGCCAATGGGTATTAATTATTTTAGGTTTAATTATAATTAATATTTGTGCATTGCATGATTTAATTATTTATTGTATTATTATTGTTGCTAGTTGTAGATTATTGTGGACTTGTATAGTGCACCTAATCCATTATTTAGAATACATGAAACAAACAAGTAGACTAGTCTAAGTTGAGCCCATGAATTAGGCCCATGGATTATGAGGCTTGATTAATTAGTGAAACCATTAGACTAGAACCTTCCCTCCCTAATTAATTTCTTCATGAGAGGCCCCAAGGGGTATTTGTGTCATTTTACATTGCTAGAGGGGTGTATATAGGTCAGACACCTCAAGGAGGAGAGAGAAAATCATTTCATTCATTCCAATTCCCAAATTCTAGATCTCCATTCTTCCCTCTCCAAATTTCCTCTATTCCCTCATCATTTCTCCACCAATTCTTTACCAATCTCTTTCTAAATTCATTATTGAGTTTGCTACACCAAGGATATACAAGAAGGAAGAAATGAGCAAGGAGGAGGAGGCCAAGATCTACAAGGAGATGAGCTATATGGCAATTAGAGATTTTTCATTAGGAATCAATCTCTCAATAGGTACAATTCAGTTTTTCTCCTTCTTATAGACTCTAGATCTGAGATTTTACCATGAGAAACCAACCCACATGTATAGGCTACCCATAGGAATTGGTTTCGGGTCAATCGGAGACCTACGGTGGAAGTTATATCCAAATTGGTGCCAATTTTGGGAGAATTTTGAGATTGGCACATATAGTGCTTATTATTAGATCTGATAGATCTAATTAACACTTGATTGCTTATTTGTGACTAGTGTCATGTCCATAATTGGATACGTGTAGGCCGTATCTCGTCAATTTGACGAAACGGGTTGATTTTGGTAATTTTTCTCTGACACGGGACTTTGTGCATATCACATTATGACACGGATACGTAGACACTCTAATTATTATACGTATTGTTCATAATTTATGTATTAGACTTGTTCGTGTCCTCCGGGATACATTTGGTTGTGTGTTGGGGCCGTATCGCAAGCGTATCATAGAAAAAGTGTGATACGGGTGCGATGCGCTCCATGTGTTTGTTGTTTAGCTCATTCCCCTTTACGTGTGTAATTATATATAAGTATGCTATATATGTATTATATAGAGTATATATTAGTGTATCTTGGGTTGATGTGTTTATGTGTGTCGATTTGTGTATATACTATGTATCTAGATATATATATCTATAAGTATATATATAGATATGAGCTTATATATGTAATATTTATGTGTTTGTGTATGGGTAGTATATATATGTTAGATTAGATGTATTTCATTTTATGTATCTCTCTGTATATATATATATATATATATATATATATATATATATATATATGTGTGTGTGTGTGTGTGTGTGTGTGTGTGTGTGTGTGTGTTGTGAGAGGGGTATATATAGATGCTTAGATGTTAAGTGTTGTGTTGGTTTATATATGTGTTTATATATATAGCTATGTATAGACCTATATCTATATGTAATTATATGGATACTTATATATATATATATATATATATATATATATATATATATATATATATATGGGTGTCCATGTTTAAGGAAGGCATAGATGTGTATACCTTGTTAGTTGATTGTGAGTATAGGTTGCTGTGTTGTGAGACCTTAACGGCCAGTGCAACGAGTGAGTAAGAGGGAAGGCTCCGAAGCACAGCAGCTGCAGCAGAGTTTGTTGTATGCACAATGGGCACAACGAGGAAATCGGTAGCTGCACCAGGTCTACACTGTGTGCAGTGCACACAGCGTATGAAGAACAAGCCACAGCAAGTACCAGTAGCAGGTTGAGCACAATAACTGTGCAGTTGCACACAGCCTTGGGGAAGCACAACCACAGTATCAGGTTACTGTGTGCGGATTTCACACAGTTCAGTATTTGGTTTTCAGTATAGTTAGCAGTTTGGGTTCAGGGAGTATTTGTAGGATTGGTAGGATTAAGGTTTTGAGTTGGGTAATGTTTTGGTTTGTTAGAGTAGTAGAGAGCAGCAGCGAGCTGGGAGCAATGCATTCTGCATCGAGCAGTGCAGAACTTGCTAACTGCAGCAAGTAACAGTATTTGCATAGCAGAAAGTGCTAGAGGTAACTCACTGTGCAGTGAGCAGTTGAGCTCAGTGACAGTTCAGTTTCTCCACTGTGCAGGTATGCACAGTCCTGTTAGTGTTCAGTTGGGGTTTGGTTTCAGTCTCATATCAGTTAGATAAGTTATCAAGGTGTGGGTATTAGATGGATTATATTTGAGTATTTGGGTATTTTTTGCTAGAGAGCTTTATATACTATTGTAATATCTGTTAGTGAATTATGTACCAATATACTTGTTAGTCTAAGTAGTTAGATAGATATGTAAGTACTTGTTAGATTGGTTATATGTATATAGCTAGTTTAGTTGTTAAGGATTCATTAAGTTAGCTAGTAGCTAGTTAGCTACATGTATATATATATATATATATATATATATATATATATATATATATATATATGAACTTGTTTTAGTTATTATTATTATTAGTTAGATACTTTAGTATTTGGTTTATATATGTAGGTTTGAGTTGGCTAAGTGTTGGGTTGCCTCGGGATACCAAAGTAATACCAAGGTATCGGGCCGATACCCAAGGTATTGAGTTTGGATATTGGGTAGGTGCGATACACATTGGTGCAAGGCCAAGGTATCCTATTTAAATTGTTTTAATATAACTATAATGGTTGACTTGAATATATATCTAAAAACCTTATTTTTCATATTCAAAACTTGCGTATCTTAGGATACAGCTCTTTGAGTGTTTTATTTATTCTTAGCTTAGCTTGTATAGCATAGCTTCATAGTGTATTGACTTAGTGACTTAGCATTAGACTCTTGCAACCTATAATTTATTGGTTTGACTTAGAAATGGCGTATCGACCTAGAATTGCATCAATGTAAACACCCTGATTTTTCAGAATATTTTATTATTAATTTTCCCAATTATCCGGTATTTTATGGAAATTGAAGCTAAGGAATTTGTGATTAAGTGAATTTTTAATGGATGATGATAATATTAAAATATTATGAAAATAATATTTTATGGTGTAAAATGGAAAACCGGACATGTGGTATTTTTCGGTGAATTTATTGGACTCCGGAGTAGCGTTTTAAGCCTTAAAAACTATTGGTAGTGTAAACCGAACCAAGCCTAGCTGAACCAAACCAAACTTGAACCAACCCAGACCAAACCCATCGTAGCGGGTCGGATCCGGGTTAGGCCCGACCCGCTGGGAACCCGACCCGTTTTCAAACCCTAGACCCATCGGTTTCACTGTAGCTCTATTTAACTCTCCGCCTCGACATCCGTGCCTCGGCCACGCCGTCATCTCCCCTATCAACTCCGACTTCGCCATCACCCCGACGATCATCTCCCCGATCCCCCACGGTCGTCATCGCCACCCCAAACCTCATCTCCTCCCCCGAGCCGCTGTGACCCGAGCTTTCCCCCGCCGACGACTTCGGCGCCGCCCTCCAGTTCTGACCCGAAGCCGTACCCTGATCGACGCCGCCGCCGAGCCAGTCCCGACCCTCGGTGCAGCGACCCCAAGCACAGTCGGCTGTGCAACCTCCTCCAGGCCGACCCCGCACCCCGACCGGCCGACGTTCTCTCCGCTCAGGCCGACGAGCCGACTCTGCTCCGCCCGGCGAGCCGCCCCTCGCCGACTAGAGCAGCTACCCTCCGACAGTTCTCCGGCCGTACCCCAAACCCTAGTCTGGACGCCAGGACACAGCAACTCGGTCTCAGGACACGAAGTTGACTCTCGGACACGTGGAATTCAGCGTTCACGGAGCCCTGTTCAGGTATCATTTTCTCTCGCCTCGCAACTCCGTTTTAGTTTCCGTCAGTTGCAACTTGTAGACTATATAACCCTCTCGGTGCCCGTGCAACCCGTTCGGTGCATCGCGTCCTGTGGTGATCGCAAACTGTGATCCAAAAACAGGAAAAACAATGCCCTGTTTCACCCCGGAACTTAGTACGCCCCGCCAAACGGGACGACTTGGTCGCACGCGGTCTTTACCGAAACGTGCACGACGTTGATACGGTCGTGTGGGATTTCGCAGAAGTCGATTCGGATGTGCGTGCACACCGGAATCAACGCGTATCCGTCGACAACGCCCCATATCCGTCCATTCTGGGACACGATGTAACTTTGTGTATGCATGTCGGATCGAGACAAAACTTGAGCCATCGGACTCATAGCGATACGCTGGTCCCGTGACCCAAGTTTGGTTCGATTCTGAGAACGTTGACAAAATCGCGTATCGTAGGCCCCATAGGCTCCACTTGACGGGCGATTTTGTGATCGGCTCATCGGAATCCAAAACTGGAAGTTCCGTTGGGTTCGTATCATCGTTCCTGACTTGTAGACACTGAGTTTGAGGAATTTGGAGACCTTTGACCCTGACGCACTTTTCGGTGCAAAGTGGCCCACATGTGGACCCCGCTTTGGCCGAAAATGTCCTTTTTGCCCCTGTGTCCAAATTGGACGTAAGGACAGGCATTTCTAGCAGTTTGATATCTTCTGAGACTGTTGGTGATGTTTATTACAGCTTTTGGAGGATTACCCACAGGACCCACTGATCCAGGGACAGTTGTTGGTATTCCAACCCCAGGCAAGTATACCTTGCCATTGTACTGTTATTTATATTCCATATGTTGCATGCATCTTTATTTTCTGTCTTTTCATATATTTTAACTGTTATATAAAATGCGCGCGACGGTGTCGTCGCGGTATGTTTTTATTTATGTATTTGCATTGACCTTGTTTATGAGACTACCCCATCATCATGTTGCATCTTTAGGTTCATCGGCCGTGACACAGTTGTTACACGAGTTGTGAGTCTCATATAGATCACGGACTGGCGTGCAGGGTTGGCCTCCTGTACGTGTGGGCCGTGCGTTAGGAATAACTGCTGTTAGAAACTTTGCATGCTAGTAGACTTGGCAGTTATTAGAGGTCTAGGGACATAGCCTATTGTAGTACGGTGGTCCCATCCTTGTCCTTGTTTGGTCGCAGGATTGGGCTAGGGTACTAAGAATAGGCTATGAACCAAATCGTGTCATGGATGTGACATGCTTAGAGCATAGGGTGGGGAGAACAACAAGTACCGCATTTGAGCTCCTTTACACTTTTCCTTCTGTAACCCGGAAGCTCCGCTGGAGATACGGGTGGTGATGACCCCTTTACTACTTGGCGGGCCTCTGCCGTTCAAAAAACGACATGCCTTTGAGGCCCCTAGTTCTCCGAGAGAGTCATGCCAATCCCAGTTCTCAGCCAGATAGCTCACTTGTTAGAAAGTTGTTCTCAAACTGCATTCACATAGATAGTTAGGCGACCCATTGGATATTTATTTCAGTACTTTATTGGCATGTGTTTAAGTATCCTTGTTATGTCCCTCTGAGGACCTGGTCCCCTGCCAGGTGTATCTGTTCTTGAATATTTTGCAGGAGCGCAGATTTGGATGGTTCTATATGCTTCGTGGATGTCTTCTCTTCGAGCCATGATTGATAGCTGGTATTCTTATATTGGGTTTGATTGTGTTGTACTTATATTGTATTTGCTCTTATATTCGAGTTGGTAGTGGATTTGTTTCCACCCAACTATCATCCTTAGATACTTATATTGAGATCTAGTTTTATAGATACTGGTTATTTATTTATATTTGATTTCGTGGATGAGATTTAGATTGTACCCTATGACTTGTGACATATGTTTATACCACTTGTGGATTGATATTCATATTACAGCGTACGTGTGGATTTTGGTTTCCATATATTGGAGTTGCCATATCCATGCGGCTGGCATGTACGTGTCCTAGTCCTACGTATTTTGGGACTGGGGCGTGACATGTTTTTAGTGGTGGCCCATGCAGGTCGAGAGCATATTGTCTCGGTTACGTTACTGTACCGAACAAGCCTGCACCTAGGACTAGAGTATAGGATCTCATCCACAATTGACTATGATTCATCTTCCTCCTCTCTGTTCTATTCGAACAATTGTATCCTGCTTGTTTCCTGTACTTTCCTAATAGTTCTTTGAGTATAGACTTCTGCTAGAATATAGGAACCCCTGTTATTAGGATGATAATTAGGATAGCACACCTATTAAGAATACAACGAGAATATAGACACACCACTAAGTTTAGAATATCTAGTGAACCCTAGAATTCCTTATCTTTAGATTGGTTTACCATTACCCCTTGATGTATTATGAAGACTTGAGAGTAGTATAGACACTACTAGAGTTAGTTAGAAGTCTTACCATAATGTTTGACCCTAGTATTGAGGAAACAATAGAAAACCAAAAATTTAATATTAGGACTGAACCTAACCTACACAGTTAGATAAGTATTGGAGAACTATAAATTTAGATTCTTATCTTGAGATAAGCAGACACTGCCTTAGAAAGCCAAGAGCAATGTATAGAACATTTTCCTAATCATACCTCAAACATAGCAACTAGCATACCCCTTTCCCTTGGAAAACCATGATGCTATCTAGAGTCCTCCATTTAATTTCATATATTTGTTCCTCTGAAACCCTAGCGCTCGCTATTTGTGCGACGACTAATCATGTTTTCTCTTCTTCATCTTTTAACTCGTGCCACCTGCCACCTCTGATCATAGACCAAGTGATTATACTCTATGATATGATATATAGTTTGCTATAGTCATAGTTGTAATCTTGAATTTTAAATTGTGTACCTTGTAGCTAGAACCTGATAGTTGAGTTGTTCAATTAGATTGTGATGATTACCCCTAGTTGTAGACCACGTAATTTGTACCCCCACCTCGATACAAGTTAGATCCCTTTTCCCTTAATGGCTAGTAACTCTTCTATTCTTACTATTGATACATGTTCTATGAGCACTATGATTAAGACTTAAGGTGACCCTTACGTATATAATGCAATAGGAGACCCTAATAAGTACCAAGATCTTTCCTCATATACCCTAATAAGAGTTTTTATTTTATTTACATGTGCAAGGTTATTTTGTAGGATCCTCTTAAGACTGTCACAGTATTAGTTTAATTCTTTTAAGTTGGGTAGTATGCCTCACAACCTAGTATCAAATAGTCCACTTGACCCATCGAGGTAGTGTAATTGAATGACATTAATTGTATGCCAGCATAAGACGACAGTGTTTATTCAGACGATAGAATTTAGAGGTCCATGCCCCTATTTGGTCGGCTAGCGACTTAGACAAGGAGGTTGTATGATAACTGTAGAGATTGTATAGTCTTAACTTCTTGTGGACTTGAAATATGTTGTGACTTCTTTCATCCTGATCTAGCGCATTTATATTTCATATACTACCTTGACTTATGCTGCTATTTTATAGCCTAGTTTTGCAAGCTTATTCTTTATCGAGCTTGTTCATGACATATGTATTATTGGGGAGGCCCACAATAATACATTTCAGAATCAGTGTATTATGGTCTGATCAACCATAGTGCGCTTGATTCGCCCTTCGCAATAATACTTTACGTGGATTGAGATATATAGTTGACTAGTAGACACCTGTACTTGCCCTCTAGATATGTCTGAGCAGATCGTATCGGTTACATAACTGTATTAATACGAGCATGTGAATAGGAATTATCAAAATAGGACTTCAATCCACAACTGCTTTGACAATTCCTATTTGAATTCTTTAAACGCCTTGATCCCGATACTTCTATTCTATTACCTCGTCCTTGAACTCTTTATTATTGATCTCCGTCTTCCCTTATTTCGGAAAGACGAAACCTCGTGCTTGGTATAAGTTTGATACACAGAGAGTACTAGATATACCCCATAGACCGATCACATACTTGAGGATTATTCTTTCGTAATTAAGGACATATCATATAAGATATAATTGGCATGGAAGTTTTGAGGATTGAATGACATGAGTAAAACAAATTAAGGAATATTTTCTTAAGGTATATAGCCTTATGTGAGAGATGGATAATTATAAGTTGGGTAGCAGTGCATTTGTCAACTCGAAAGGAATTTCTTTTAGATTGTGATCGAGTAAGATTAGATTGGGAGAGGTTCAAGCCATTTTAATTTTGAGAAATTTAGAAGAATGACTAAGATGATGACGATTAATGAATTGATATTGAGGACCCAATATTTATACCTTAAGTACATAATTTAAATTTTTGAGTATTGAAGGTAAAATCATCAATTTGAATTGAAGGATAAATATATAATTTCAGACTTGAACATTGGTGGACTGCATTTAAATTATTTTTCAATTTGATGATTTAAATTAAGAATTAAAATTTGATGGTTGGACTACCTATTTGAAATATTGAGGATGTGAATGAAATTTAAAATTTTGAAGAATACAAAAATTTATAAGTGAAAATAGGAATAATATTGGACTCGAATTACTTCTAGAGGAGATTATGATAGTTGGAGATCGTGAGGTAAAAATTTGATATGGGTTATTTAAATCTTGAAGATATTATATGGAATCAATTTAAATTTGGATATTGATGATTTAGAAAAGTGAGAAGAGATTACAATAGGTTGAATTTTGATTTGAACAATGATTATCTTAATTTTGAAATGATCGCGATAGATTTGAATAGATTTTGTTATTTAAATTTTTTTGGAAGAGAATGCGATTGACGCACCTTATGTACGAATGTGAAGGATTAACAGATTCTGCCTTATTTCAATTTTGAGGACGATATTGTCTTAAGTTGGCTGGATTGTGAAACCCCCTCACCTAAGAATTATACATACTCGGCTTAGATAGTGAGACTAAGGCTAGATCGAATCCACCTAGAAATAGAACACGGTATCCTAATTAGTTTTACAACATGGTATCCCTTGGCGCGCCTTACCATTGCTTCAATAATTGGAGCACTTCACTAGTCACTGGCCTTCCTACAAATTCCACAACCTTGTCCTAGTCATGCCATCTTCCATTTCCATCCTTGTGCAACATTTCAATGGTCGGACATTTTTATGCAAAAGAGCATTTAGGTGTCCACATCATTGACAGGACGCAGGAAGAAACCGATTCGTCGCTCATATGAATTTCTCCCATGATTTCGGATTATGCAGCGTGCAACACAGCCCACTCCGTTAAACCTAGCCTAGCATCTTAAACCAATGCAAATCTTATACCATCCTTGTCTTCTACCATGGCTTAATTTTAATTTCGAGGACGAAATTTTTATAAGTTGGGTAGATTGTAAACACCCTGATTTTTCAGAATATTTTATTATTAATTTTCCCAATTATCCGGTATTTTATGGAAATTGAAGCTAAGGAATTTGTGATTAAGTAAATTTTTAATGGATGATGATAATATTAAAATATTATGAAAATAATATTTTATGGTGTAAAATGGAAAACCGGACATGTGGTATTTTTCGGTGAATTTATTGGACTCCGGAGTAGCGTTTTAAGCCTTAAAAACTATTGGTAGTGTAAACCGAACCAAGCCTAGCTGAACCAAACCAAACTTGAACCAACCCAGACCAAACCCATCGTAGCGGGTCGGATCCGGGTTAGGCCCGACCCGCTGGGAACCCGACCCGTTTTCAAACCCTAGACCCACCGGTTTCACTGTAGCCCTATTTAACTCTCCGCCTCGACATCCGTGCCTCGGCCACGCCGTCATCTCCCCTATCAACTCTAACTTTGCCATCACCCCGACGATCATCTCCCCGATCCCCCACGGTCGTCACCGCCACCCCAAACCTCATCTTCTCCCCTGAGCCGCTGTGACCCGAGCTTTCCCCCGCCGACGACTCCGGCGCCGCCCTCCAGTTCTGACCCGAAGCCGTACCCTGATCGACGTCGCCGCCGAGCCAGTCCCGACCCTCGGTGCAGCGACCCCAAGCACAGTCGGCTGTGCAACCTCCTCCAGGCCGACCCCGCACCCCGACCGGACGACGTTCTCTCCGCTCAGGCCGACGAGCCGACTCTGCTCCGCCCGGCGAGCCGCCCCTCGCCGACTAGAGCAGCTACCCTCCGACAGTTCTCCGGCCGCACCCCGAACCCTAGTCTGGACGCCAGGACACAGCAACTCGGTCTCAGGACACGAAGTTGACTCTCGGACACGTGGAATTCAGCGTTCACGGAGCCCTGTTCAGGTATCGTTTTCTCTCGCCTTGCAACTCCGTTTTAGTTTCTGTCAGTTGCAACTCGTAGACTGTATAACCCTCTCGGTGTCCGTGCAACCCGCTCGGTGCATCTCGTCCTGTGGTGATCGCAAACTGCGATCAAAAAACAGGAAAAACAACGTCCTATTTTACCCCGGAACTGAGTACGCCCCGCCAAACGGGACGACTTGGTCGCACGCGGTCTTTACCGAAACGTGCGCGACGTTGATACGGTCGTGTGGGATTTCGCAGAAGTCGATTCGGATGTGCGTGCACACCGGAATCAACGCGTATCCGCCGACAACGCCCCGTATCCGTCCATTCTGGGACACGCTGTAACTTTGTGTACGCATGTCGGATCGAGACGAAACTTGAGCCATCGGACTCGTAGCGATACGCTGGTCCCGTGACCCAAGTTTGGTTCGATTCTGAGAACGTTGACAAAATCGCGTATCGTAGGCCCCATAGGCTCTACTTGACGGGCGATTTTGTGATCGGCTCATCGGAATCCAAAACTGGAAGTTCCGTTGGGTTCGTATCATCGTTCCTGACTTGTAGACACTAAGTTTGAGGAATTTGGAGACCTTTGACCCTGACGCACTTTTCGGTGCAAAGTGGCCCACATGTGGACCCCGCTTTGGTCGAAAATGTCCTTTTTGCCCCTGTGTCCAAATTGGACGTAAGGACAGACATTTCTAGCAATTTGATATCTTCTGAGACTGTTGGTGATGTTTATTACAGCTTTTGGAGGATTACCCACAGGACCCATTGATCCAGGGATAGTTGTTGGTATTCCAACCCCAGGCAAGTATACCTTGCCATTGTACTGTTATTTATATTCCATATGTTGCATGCATCTTTATTTTCTGTCTTTTCATATATTTTAACTGTTATATAAAATGCGCGCGACGGTGTCGTCGCGGTATGTTTTTATTTATGTATTTGCATTGACCTTGTTTATGAGACTACTCCATCATCATGTAGCATCTTTAGGTTCATCGGCCGTGACGCAGTTATTACACGAGTTGTGAGTCTCATATAGATCACGGACTGGCGTACAGGGTTGGCCTCCTGTACGTGTGGGCCGTGCGTTAGGAATAACTGCTGTTAGAAACTTTGCATGCTAGTAGACTTGGCAGTTATTAGAGGTCTAGGGACATAGCCTATTGTAGTACGGTGGTCCCATCCTTGTCCTTGTTTGGTCGCAGGATTGGGCTAGGGTACTAAGAATAGGCTATGAACCAAATCGTGTCATGGATGTGACATGCTTAGAGCATAGGGTGGGGAGAACAACAAGTACCGCATTTGAGCTCCTTTACACTTTTCCTTCTGTAACCCGGAAGCTCCGCTGGAGATACGGGCGGTGATGACCCCTTTACTACTTGGCGGGCCTCTGCCGTTCAAAAGATGACATGCCTTTGAGGCCCCTGGTTCTCCGAGAGAGTCATGTCAATCCCAGTTCTCAGCCAGATAGCTCACTTGTTAGAAAGTTGTTCTCAAACTGCATTCACATAGATGGCTAGGCGACCCATTGGATATTTATTTCAGTACTTTATTGGCATGTGTTTAAGTATCCTTGTTATGTCCCTCTGAGGACCTGGTCCCCTGCCAGGTGTATCTGTTCTTGAGTATTTTGCAGGAGCGCAGATTTGGATGGTTCTATATGCTTCGTGGATGTCTTCTCTTCGAGCCATGATTGATAGCTGGTATTCTTATATTGGGTTTGATTGTGTTGTACTTATATTGTATTTGCTCTTATATTCGAGTTGGTAGTGGATTTGTTTCCACCCAACTATCATCCTTAGATACTTATATTGAGATCTAGTTTTATAGATACTGGTTATTTATTTATATTTGATTTCGTGGATGAGATTTAGATTGTACCCTATGACTTGTGACATATGTTTATACCACTTGTGGATTGATATTCATATTACAGCGTACGTGTGGATTTTGGTTTCCATATATTGGAGTTGCCATATCCATGCGGCTGGCATGTACGTGTCCTAGTCCTACGTATTTTAGGATTGGGGCATGACAATCAACTTCATTTATTTTCATTATTGAACCTTGTATTGATACAACATAACATATATAGGTTGTGAGACACCGACTTGGGCATCGAGAGACACACCTTGATCAGGACGTCAGGCGAGTATACTTCTATAATTGTTTTCAATTCATAATATTGTATATATACACGTTCTAGAATTGTACATTGATCCCGACACAGTGATTTTACGGACCGGTGCTATGTGGATCCCGTCATGAGATGTTATCCCCTAACGTGTTCAGCAGGTACTCGTGTACATTGTATCTCATCGTGTACATTGGGTATTAATGTTACTTCATGTTCACACACTGCTCGTGTTCAGTGTGCTTATTCGTGTACACCCACCGCTCGTGTTCGGTGGTTATGATATTCGTATACACCCACTTCTCGTGACAGTGGTTATATTTTCGTGTTCGTAGCGTGTTGTGATTGGATCCATCAGTATTAGTTGGGGGTGGGAGAGTAGGAGTTGATTATGTGATCAAAGCCATTGTTACATCGTGTACATTCTAGTTACATACTTCACTTGTAATTCGTCTTACCTGATCATGTTCACCCAACCCGATCATATAATGAACTTGTATTCTGAGGCATATTAGTTAGTTTAGATTGCAGTTATTTTATCATATTATGATATTTATATTGTTGATCTATATTCTCGTACATTACCTGTATATATCTTGTTCATTATTTATATGTTTAGTGATCTTGTATTTTATTTCTATATCTGTTTATATGCTCGATTATGCTATTAAAACTGCTTTCAGAGGTATGTACTTCGCTCCAATCCTGACTGAATATATTTTTTCTAGATGACTGGCTTATAGAGCAGTGTCCCACCTTCTATGGGCCGCAGGATGGCGTACATATAGAGGACACTCTTATTGACTAGGGGGACTTAGTTGCAGAGCCTAAGGAGGTCTAGATTATATTGTATGGGATTGTATTAGACTATTATTTTGGTGGATTCATATCTTGTATATTATTTCAGATTGTGGATTGTATGTTATTTTTTTCTTCGTTATTCCATTCATGCATTATTCTTCCTTAGTTGGTTTTGTGATTGAGTTTAGTTATTCATGTGAGATACCATATTACTCCTCCGTTTGGAGTTGAGATGATTGACAGGTACCATATTATATTGTTGAGATGTTAGATATTTAAAAATGACCCAGACATCTGTGGCGTAGGCTGGGCGTAACCACGTACTCGTGCCCGAATATCCGGGTGCGGGTCGTGACAGCTTCAGCACTACCGTCTCGATCCTCAGCACTGTAACTTAAGACTTATCCGCCATCGAGACTTTCTCAGAGGTAGGCTCATACTTAACGAACAGCTCCTTCTTAGAGCACATGTGGCAAGATACACCAGTGTTCATCCACCATTCAGTATCCACGCCAAGTGACTCAACCTGCGCAATCATAGCAACTAGGTTAAGCTCACCTTGCTCTTTTGGTTTAGGCTTTGACCTGCAGTCGCTCTTGTAGTGACCCTTCTTGCCACAGTTGTAGCATGTTACATCAGTCTTCGGCTTTGGCTTGAACTGAGCCGACTTCACCTTCAGCTGGTTGAAGTCCTTCTTCTTCTTATAGGAAAATTTATGCTTCCCTTTAGAGTCACTAGCATGTACCATGTTGGCCTTAGCCAACTACTTGGACAAGGAGTCCAATTTCAGTTGCCCCTGGCTTCATCTTTAATGTGAATACAGTGAAGAAGTTCTTCAAGCTGGATCTCCATATTTTTACGATACATGTCAGTCTTAAACGTGATCGAGCCTAGAGGAAGTTTGGTGACGATAATCCCTACCATAAATTTGTCTTCCTGCTTTATGTCCTCTTCCTCCAGCTTTTGCTGCATCTTCAGAAGTTTCTTAACTTATGGTAACATCACCTTCTCGTCCTCAAATTACAAAGTAAAGAACTTCTCGACGAGATAGATTTTAGATATTTTTTTGTCAGTTTTGTAGTGCTTCTCAAGAGATTCCCAGACTCTTGCCTTCTCCTTCTTACTGTAGGCTCTGTCATCGAGTCATCCATAGCATTGAGAATTAACAATCTGCAGAGATCGTTGTCTTCCTTCCACTTGGAGTACGTGTCCTGAGCCACACCAACTGCAAGCACTCCTCCATCTTCGGGAATGGTAGATACATGATCAACCAACACATAAGAAACTTTGACAAGACAAAGATTCAAGAAGATTTTTCCCTTCCAAATATTGTAGTGTTCGCCATCAAACTTCTCAAGCTTGTGAAAGCTAGAATCAAGAACGTTTGAGCGGTTGTCTATTCTAACTCGGATCTTGCCTTGAGATTGTTAGTTCCGAAGTCAGATCAAAGAAGCTTTTGTAGCCACAAAGTAGAGACTCACACAAGAGTTCGTCTCTACAAAATCCAGAAGAGAAGTTGGTGCACTGAGATTCACACAAGAGTTCATCTTCAGTGACATACAACCCCACAGAACCATTAAACAAGGAACATGATACAAACTGACCACCCAAAGAAAATACAAATACAACAAGAATCAGAAAACCGTTATTCTCTTTACGTTCGTAGACGCTACACCGAGAAGAACGAGAATAAGAACAAAAATACAAAGAAGGAAACTCTTGCTGGGGTGATCAAAACCACCAGAGCTCAAGGCAATATTCGCGCTATACAACGATCTACCCCCAGAATCCAGCAAGTTCACACGAGAACTTCTGGAACGCTCTTGGTCACCTTCGGATCACTCGAAAGATTTCTTTGGAATGATGTTAAAAATCGTCGCAGGTCCTTCTGGTGCTCTCGATTTTTCTCTCTTTCTCAATTTTTTTCCAATACCCTAAATGAAAGAGGAGAGCCTCTATATATAGAGTATTTCAGCTTCCATACGGCTAAAAAAAATTAGGCCGCATGAGCCGCCTGCGCTGCTGTACTGCACAGAGCAGACAGCGCCTTCAGGCACCGAAAGCTGCTGCAGCTGCGTGGCAAAGAGAGCCATGAGCCGCCTGTGCGCAGTACTGCACAGAGCAGACAGCGTCGCATCGAGCCACCAACAGCAGTCCATGTCCCCTCCATACTTGACTCGTTCAAGCTAACTTGCTGGTCGCATAGCGCCTGGCCGCATAGCTCCACGCTGCATGGCCCCTGGCCGTATGCGCACATGTCCGTATGAGCATTTGATTGCATGCGCGCCTGACCGCATGGCCCCTGGCCGCATGCGCACCTGTCCGCATGGGCACCTGATCGCATGGTCCCTGGCCGCATGGCTCCTAAGTGCAAAGTGCACCAACAAAGCATCATTTTGCGCCCTTGAGCCTAAGTCCGAGTCCGAGTAGCTCCTAAGAGAAACTTTCCAAAGGCGGTGACAAAATAAAGATTATCATAATGAGGTTCACACTTAATTCCTCTAAGAAAGTCAACCCTTATGGACCACCACCCCATGTGCATATATCAATACTAAGCAAAGCTATATATTGAGATATACACATTGGTGGTTTTTTAATGTGGGACTTAAACTCACAAAGAAAAGTAAAAAATACCAACATTTTTAAATACTTTATAAGCGGTCGGCTCAAAAAACCTTCCAAAACCGATGAAAACATGACCTTTAGTTACCTAGTGAATTAATAACATCAATTGAGTTAGCTTATGAATATCAAGATGGCCTCGTTTGGTGCAAGTTATATAGGGTTTTCAGTCTAGCTAGATTAGAATTTTTAATTGATGACTACGTCTGATATGGCCCTTAAGTTCCAGCACTAACCTTTAAAGCGTAATTGTGTCAAGCAACTTGAGATTCAAATCTGACACTTATCTGGCATATATTGAAAATAGATAAGTACACTCACTGATCATGACAAAATGTTACATCTTTACTCTTATAATCAAGCTCGGAAACGGCTCAATTTGAACCGTCTAAATCGTTTGTAAATCCTCAACCATTTATTAAAAAAATAATATTACGTAAAAAATTTTATTAAAAAAATTAAATTTGTTATAAATAACACCATGAAAAATTGAACCTAACCAACCAAGAAAAATGTCTTCCACCTAAACGACATGAGCTAGAAGAGGTGTTTGGCTAAGTTATAATATTATGTAGTTAAATTTTATTAATTTTTAATTACGTGAGGATATACGTACGGTTTAGACGGCTAGCATTTTAAGATTTTTTATAAAGGATAGAAATATATCCATAACAAATTATAATTAAAATATAATTAAATCTATAAGAAATCGTAATTAAAATGTAAATATATATATTACAAATTTTAATTCAAATATATTTAAATATTTAAACTGTTTTATAACAATATAAAAAAAAATATGGACAACACACATGCATTTACTAGTGCATATTAACACGAGATAAATTAGATGCTAGTGTTTGTTTTCCTTCTCAAAGCTTACATATGCAGTTTAACACTCACAGTTCTTTTTTTTCTTTTAACACACATAATTGTTTCTCTCTACAAAAAAACTTTCTTCTGGAGCAAGTTCATTAGTTATAGATGGTCATGGTGGTGTAATCCTCTAGATGAGTGGAGATGCTGTAAGGAAAAAGGTTTTGAGGTATAAATATGGTAAGTTGATCCCTAAAATTTGTCACGTTTCGATCTTCCGTAGGTAATCGACCGTCCCCGCTAGACGTGAATTACCGCGCCAGCACTCCCGCGGGACGATCGTTCCCATCTGAACGTGATGTCGCACAAGCGTAAGTCGCGTCCGTGCAAGACCATGATCCGAACAGGCGGTAAGATATCTAAGCCACAGAGTCGCACAGATAGTCCGAGTGCAGCGGAATAAGAAACACAGGCGATTGGTAACAAGTTCACAGAGTCGTCAATAGCGAAAGCATTGAATAACACAAGTATAGAAGTAAAACGAGCTCTTTATTGATATTGAACAAGTGTTACAAGCGGCGCTAGGCCAAGATTACAAGTCGCTCAAGCCTCTCTCTCTCTCTGAAACGATAAAAGCGTGCCAAATTGCTACATTTGTGGAATGATACATAGGCGATATTCCAACATTATGTCGTGTATATGTGCTTCAGCTCCGGACGCAACGCTCCAAGGCTTCAGAGTAAACTCTACGTCTTAGTACGCACAAAGGGGGTATCAGCACCGAACGAGGTTCTCCCGTACCCTAAAAACAATCTGGTGGGTTATCAGTACAAAAATGCACTAGTGGGGAGGCTTCTCGCCCGCTCGATAAATCCAAACACGTTATAAATGTTTCGTGCACTATCTATTAAGTTATCTTTCTAGTCTTGCCTTAGGATCAGTTTTATGGCATAATAAAAAGTTTAACTCGTGTGGCAGTGCGCCGTGCGATATAAGAGTAACACGGCGAGACTTACCAACTTACCATTCGTCCTTCCCTGTCCAAGGCAAACCAAATTAAACCAAGCACAAGCATATATAATAAAATCCAAGGCAATAGCATAAGCAAACAAAGTGTCTTGAGCGAGGTACTGTTTCAGGTGCACGAGTTATACGAATAGTTCAGGTGTGTTGTAGAAGATGTTCAATTGTTCAGTTATGCACAGTTATCTTTTACTCATATTCGTTCAGGTGTTTCCAATTTACTGGATGTGATGCAATGACTCGCACGCGGATTGCCGCTAAGCGAGGATGACTTATCTATATGAACAGGAGTCGTTGGCATAGCCATAAAGGACGAGTTTTAATCACGGGATAAAAATGGTATGCAACGCAGATGGCGATCCCCGCTACATGCCATTTCTTCCTCCAACAGACGATTATTCAGTCTAAGAGCAAGAATGGCGTGAAGGAAGGTTCACAAGGCGCCACACGCCATCCTTGCCCGACAGACAGACGAACAGACATTCCGTCCGGATCGGATCAGCCTCGGTTCCCCGACGACCGTCTGCAGGAACCCATTTAATATCTTGTGCACAAGTTGTCCGCGACATGCAAGTCTTGGCCCTCCAGATTCACAATTTGACATAATAATCCATGATTTTTGTTCTGAACGAGCATTGCTCCACGAGCTATGATTTTTGATTTGCTTGACATGATTCTCGTTCAGTGTTCAACTTGACTTGATGCAAATTTTCTAGTTCGAAAACTGCCTTGGCGACTCAACGGTCATGTATACTTGCAGTTTCATATTTCACAGAAGGACTATTTAATAGTCTTTTGGCTAACTAGATGCATGCACGATACGGATAGTGTTACTTGATTGTGGCATAAATTATGTGACTAGCATTGAAACGAGACAACGAGAACAAACTACATGTAAGCATGCAAGCATGCATTTATATGAAATATAAATATTTACGTTGGCACGGTCTATGGGTAAAGCGATGAGTGAAACCATAAAGGGATATACCGAACGACATAATCTAGGGACGTGTCGTGTAAACAAATGAACAGTGCACTACGAAGAATACACGACGATCTACTCGAGGCATAGCGGGGTCTACTTGCACAAGGCAAAGGTAGCATGCGATGGTCCATTTATAAGCAAAATTTTATTTTCATGTTCTAACACAAGCAATACAAGTTAGGATTATTCCCTTAGCTGGGTGCGTTGTATTCTTTATTAGCATGCAGGGGGGTAATTCACCTAGCAACTAGCATGTATCGTCCATATTTTAAATGTGATGGCTAAACAAAGACAAGTTCATCGTAGCCACCCACCTTAACGAATAATTCGCCTCGGTCGAGCGAGCCTTTGAAAGTCTAAGTCTGAACTTCTGAAGGGCCAAGTCTGGAAATCCTTTGCCTCAAACAAGTCCTCTCGTTGAGCAAAGCAGGTCGGGTCGTTGCACTTGCGCCGTTTGAATCGGCTGTCCGCTTGAACAGAATGGATCGTTACAAAATTATCTCCAAGGAGTTTATCATCATTTATTGAAAGGTCGTTCTTTGATTTATTAAGATTTAAGAATATATGAATGCTACTTGTTTCTATCACCTCTTCCCCAGCTTGATCTCAAGAACAGGTATTTTTCATCTCTTCCAGGAAACACTGAAATCTAGAAAAGTAACATTCTTCAGTTATTTTCAATCTCATTTTTTTTCTGGTTATACGAAGAGCTGAAGAATAACTCAATAACGATGGTCGAGGAAAGTAAAGTTCTTAACACCCCAGGTGCAGAGAAACAGAGTAAGAGGGAGTTGTTTGATTCACTTCCGCGAGAACTCTGAGTAAGTTACAATCTATTTTACTTTCAGAAGATCTTATATCTTAGAAAAGGATATCATTGTATTATGAATTTTTGTTAAAGGCAAATATTTGATCAAGGTCTAAGGTTTTGAAGTCAAAAGAGGAAAAAATATATTTGTACAATACATCTTAGAAATCTCCGATAAAAAAAATGTCCTAATATTTTTAGTGAGTTTATAATGCTATAATATTTCCTCCATTGGTTCTGTGTATACTGTGAAGAAAAATTGATTTAGTATTGCTTGTTTTGTTTTCAACACAATACTCACATGAGCGAAGGCTGCGGTATCCTCTGGTGGAATCAAGCCCTATTTGCGTGGTGATAGATATTTATGAGTCATCGAAATATGTTAAAACTTAACATTACTAAATTCGTACAAATTGCAGATTGTATGCAACAGGTTGCAAAAACTAGATTACTGAATAATCATGTTTCAAGTTATAGACTATATATGAAGTCAAGGATATGATTGTTCTTTACCTATTTTGAATATCTGCAGCAAAACTAGATAAATAATAGAGGTGGAACTGTTCATTCTTTCAACTTCGGTGCTTGATAGCTTCATGTAAAATCAAGCCAAGCTCTTCATAGACATCTGACAATGTAGTTTCAGTGTAATATCCAACTTTGTGCCACTCATGGGTTGGTTGTCATAAGCTAGCTCTTCAAGTATTATTGGTCGTTGGTAGAACAGTGGTATTAACATAAATCTCTGATGCTGATTTCTGCAGACAATGACGACAATCAGTTGTCTAGTTTATATTTAGTCAAATTATCAGGGAATGTCATGGAAAATGGGTTGCATGCCCAGACCATGAAATGGCTCATCAAAAGGCTGCTTGCAACATTAAGATGTTCACGAGTCGTTGTTACTGTTGACATAGCTATGTTTTGCAAGCATCAGTATCAAAAGTTATTACACGGCACCAATAGATAAAGAATACATTAGCATGTATAAACATTGATTCTAATACAAGTTCTTCGGAAACTGATCAGTGAGCTCCAGGTACCGTGCCAGCAGAAGCCAGATTCCAGAACACCTATTAAACTCCAATCATCTGTGCCTCTGTTCTGGGAAACAAGGTCAACTAGAAATGTTGTCTAACAATTGAGGTAAATTTAAGCATCAATGAAGTGAATATCAAATGTATTCGGATGGATCTGCCACACATTCAGAGCAGCATACTCTTCTAGGCACTCCTTCAGCTGAGCTTCGATGTATCCCTGTTTACATGATTGTGAAAAAAAATCAGTCTCTACATGGGAAGAAATACACAGAGAAAATCACGAATTAGTATCGGGTGTGCATTTAATATGCAAACAAAAGACTGGCATGTCCATAATGCATTTATTAACACAGCAACAAGCTATAAGGAAATGACCAATCGATCAAATCTTCGAAATCAAGTTCAAGTGAAGAAACACAGATGAGATGGGCAAAAGACATCATGAAGCAACTTTCAAGCAATGTATGGATAAAAGCTGCTTTGTTTCTAGGGTCAGACATTCGGCTGAAAACTCTTGAGAGTTTATTTACAATGGGTTATAAGTAGGATCAGGAAATATATTTCTGGATGACCAAGAGTTTCACTAGTTTCAGGATCAAATGGTATTCCTGTACATCCGCTGTAGACTGATACGTGTAAATATCCTTTTCCCAATAATTCATGCTTAAGAAATTGGGTGACACCATTAAGTAACTGGTACATCTCTATCTCTATTATTATAATGCAGCTTGGAAACGGCTAAAAAATGAGCCGTCTAAGCCGTTTGCTTATCCTCCATTAGTGATTAAAAAAAAAAAAATTAAAAATCTAACTATTGCGTATGTATCTCCTCAGTAGTTAAGAAAAAAAATTAAAAAAAAAAATCCAGCTAACTGAACATTTATCCAAACTCATATAAACATCTATAACAAATCCTAAAGTATATTCAATATTCAAATTATATTTAAACTAACTACATGGTATTATCTAACTAAACACATCTAAATTTCAAAAAACATATCTATAACAAATCCTAATTAAAATATATTCAAATTATATTTAAAGTATTTTATATCCGAGAATTTTTTTTTCTTTTTGGTAGGCACGTGCTACACACGTGAAGGTGACTAGTTCAGTAATAAGGGTGCATGTCAGACTTACAATAACAAATACTACAGTTAGCTGTCAATTTTCTGCCGATCAATTTTCCTAGAACAGTACCTTTTGCATAAATTATCAACCATCTAACTGTCCAAAAGTTGCAGTCCTTCATGTGAAGGCTCATGCAATTAAAAATGCTAGGTGAATCTCAAGAGCTTCAAATTTCCTTTTCCGGCTTTAGAAAAAATATCATATTTTAAAAACATCATTATATACTGGCCAGCTGACTGTTAAGTTAGTTACAAAGGAATATGTGATTCAAATGCTTGATTGATCAACGAGCTTTGAGGAATACTTCCAACAGTATAAGAGCATAAATGTACATATGTACCTTTCTAGATATCCAGTTAAGAGCATGAGCATAGGTTACATCCATGCTGTTTGTCCTTGCTGCTTCATCTCGCAATACTGAATAGATATCAGATATGGCGTCTAAACCGGATCTTTGGCGGTCATCTGAGTATAAAGAGAACTTTGACATTTGCATCAACCGAAGAGCCTCATCCACATCACTCTGAGCAACTGTTGCTGAAAACCTAAGTCTTGCTAAAGCCTGCAAACGTAAAGCAGAATCTGTTATTTTAAGTTAATATAGAATCTGATATTTTAAGTTAATACAGAACCTGTTGCATATAAGTTTCTTGTTTTCTTTAGGAAATATTGTTGGTATAACAAAGGTAATTATTTGAAAGCACCAAAGTCTAATAAGAAGCAGTCAAGCACATAAAAGCAAATAGAAAGAATATGATAGTAAATGACATACTATAGATATTCGAAGAATGCTCAATAGTGTTCTGACAGTTATGTAAGAATGTGGTGCGCTTGACTTGGCTTCCTCTTGGCGAATGCTGGAATATGCAGTAGCAATATACTCCTCGAGATCTCTTGGGACTGAAGGAGTTTAACTCTTCTTGCAGCTGAAATATACGCTCTGTGACGGACGAAAAAAAACGTTAAATTGCAGTGCTTAAAGTCAATAAATTATGCACCATCACCATCAACCAGGTCAGCTCTATAATGAAATATGGAGATCACACTTATGGTAAGGCACACAAGAAATTTGACCATGTTACAACCAAAGTATTATGCCAACCTTCAATTGTAATAGGAGAGGACTTTTCAATTACACCGAAAGTCATTTCATGATTAATGGGTTTTCATGGCTGCCAACACTTTAAACTCATACAGCCCAGGAGCAAACCTCTGAAAACCGCAATCCACCCCTCTAAACCCAATCTAACCCACCTTGGGTGGTATGTTTTGCCTATCCTTGGAATAAAGGGCAGGTTCGAGGAACAAGTTATACCAGGTTGTACCAGCTTGCAGCCAGCCAAAGCTGAGATTGTCTTATGACTTCAAGGGATTTCAGGCCTATTCAAGACTGTAAACCATAGTTTGCAGTATCGGCCGATACCGATCCGATGTGGTCGATACGATACGGTTTGGCATATCTCTATCTGATACTGACCGATACCCGATACTGATCGATACCAACATTGGGGATATCTTTTGCGGTCAATTCGGGAAAAAAAATTGAACAAAAAAATCCATCAGCAAAGGTGTAAAAGCATAATAATGTTGTAAAAGTATGTAAAAGAAGAAAACTTATCTATATCATGTAAACCAATCGGCAAGGGTGAGTATTATTTCATTCAAGTGTTTCGCATCATTTACTAGTGCTTACCTTCATACCATCTGATAGTTTTCGATGAGGAGCACCTACAAGTAGTAGTAGAAGAGCCTTCTTAACATCTTCATGGCCAAAAATTTCAGGTGCTAGTGATCGTGACAACTTATTATACATATCACCATCCTCAGCTAGGCGATCAATTTGCTCCTGCTCATCACCAACAAGTTCATATCTGTACCGAACATCCATATGTTGTCAATCCTGTCCCAGTTATTTGAGCCCAGCAAAGTGCAAGATTTTTTATTAAAATTTCTAAAATGTTGAGTTGATGTTTCACCAATTTAGGATACAGTTTAAAACACAAAGTAGGTTATAAATGTACAAAATAAGTAAGTCTAAAAGGTATGAACTCAAGGAATCAGCCTACGTTCAGTTTCCTTCCTAAACGCAGGCATGTCCTCAAAAGACACTAAAATGTTATTAGTTGAAAAACGTGTATAGGTGTTAGCATTCGTGCTTTTCCTTTTCTTCTCTTCTTTTTGAATGGGGGATTTATGAAACAAATGAAATTGGTTTCTGTTATTATCACTTGTTGTGGACACAGTTTGCCTGATTTAGGGAAAGATTGATTTTGTAAAACATAATGGAAGTTGACTTCCTATGGAAAAAGATTCAATAAATTGTAATTTGGATTAGAAAAACTCATAGGTAATAGGATTCCATCTTGGCTTCGCGGTTGTCAGTTAATATTTTGCCCAAGAGAGATGGGAATCTCCTTAATCAAAACTTATCATATTTCACCTATGCGTTCTTTCTTTAGTCTCGGAGGCCTTCGGAGGGTTCTCCTTGGCATGAGCTAAAGCTGTACAATCAATAATGTAGGTTTCCAACCTGTCGACTAGGCTCCTATGTTTGTGATGCCTCTCTTGTCCTTAGGTTCCAATCATGGCACCAACTGAGCGATTTGGCAATGTTAACTAAGTGTTATTATGTTCATTATTTTTCTGGAACCTCCACAGTTTAGAGTTCTGCTCCACGGCAGACATTTTGATAGGAAAAGGTTTAATGATGATAGTGTGAAAAGGTCAATTGGGCATATTAAGAAGCAAAATTTGAGTTGTCTTATACAATTTTATCTGGGGAAAAATAGAGCATGTTTACCAATCTAAGATAGAAAACACTCTTACCTTGGCTGTGTGGTGCCCCGTTCCCCCTTTACGGGGAGCGCGGCTAAAAAATACTAATCGATTTCGTTCGATCGGGATAGATTGAATCAAGATCTTATCCTCGTTATGGATTTGCTTCTTCGGAATTGATTCCCATATTCAGTGGACTGTGCCCCAAGGATGGACTTAGCTGCAAAGTCAAGAGGGACCTCTCCGTTGTAAGTTTTCTTGCCTAGTTTTCGTTGTCGCCTTGTTGCTTCCGTGCTTTTGAGTTGGTTTTCGGATTTGCGTTTTCTTGAACGGTTTCGATAGATTTTATTGCTTTCGTTCGTTGAACTGCATTTCATTCCGAGCTTGGAAAAGTAGAAGAGGTATTGATCATCTGTTCGTGGCAATGCAGGTGATCGTGCAGTAGGCGTCACACGAGCGGAGTCTTGAAGCACCTCTTTCCTTTCCTCTCTCCAACCAACTTGTGAGTGGCTATAATTCGATTCAGTTGACCCTTCTTCCAAGTCTTCACATCTAAAATCTTGCCTTCTTGATTTTTTCGATCAAACGATCACTACCAGAAAAAGTCAAATTAGCGACGCCCAAAAACGTCGCTAAATGACAAAAAAATGTCGCTAAACACGTTTAGCGACGTAATTAGTGACGTTTTAACGCAGTCGGAAAAAACCAAGTCGTTGAAAGGAAAAACGTCGCTAAACGTCGCTATGCCGACGTTTTTTAGCGACTTTAATGTGTCGCTAAATTTAGCGACGTTTAGCGACGCCGCGTCACTAAATAGCGACGTGTATTAAAGTCGCTAAACGTCGCTAATTAGCGACTTATATAGCGACGTAACAACGACGTCTTTAATGACCTGGCAGTACTGCCATGTCAGCAATTTGCGACGTACAGCGACATATTTAGCGACGTCTTTAGCGACGGCTAATGACAAGTAGCGACTTGTTTAGCGACTTATAAAAACGTCGCTAGACGTCGCTAAACGTCGCTAAATACGTCGCTAAATTTACAAAAAAAAAAACCTGAATTGTTCCAAACTATTATTCCTGCAATTTATAAATTTCTAATTAAAAATAGACCCGGAGCAACCCTCCGTTGAATTTTATGGGTTCGCCGACCCCTTCGGTGGAACACTCAACACCGGATTAACAATATTTAATATGAATAAAAGTATCACAGCCATACAATTAATACACACAAATATTATAGACAGACAATAAAAGTATCACAGTCATAAAAGTATCACAGTATCACAGTCACACAAAATGGGCATAAACAGCATCACAAAATACATAATATATAAGTATCAGAGTATCACAGTAACACAAAATACATAATATATAAGTATATGAAACATCATAGTATCAATCTCGAGGATATCCAAAATGGGGCAGATACCAGTCCCTCAAATACTGCGCATAAACAGCGTTTATATTATCAAGCTCCGCTATGGGTGCTGGGTGACTGGAACTCCCCGTCTGAGATACAGCCGCGATAGGTGCTGGGTGACTGGAACTCCCCGTCTGAGATACAGCAGGTGGTATCTCTTCCTCCTTAACAGTAGGAGGCATCACTTCCTCCTTAACAGTAGGAGGCATCACTTCCTTCTTAACAGTAGGAGGTGTCGCTCTCTTGGGTGCCATATGGTAAGATAGATGAAAACAAAGAATTAGCAAAGAATTAGCTATTGGACCAGAACGGAAGAATTAGATGACTCACAAAGAATTAGCTGTTTGTTGCAGTATAATAATGATACCATAATATCTTATTTATATCCTACGTGTCACAAAATAAAATGACCGATTTAATGAACTAGTTTGAAAATATGATCCAATATTAAATTATATGATAAGAGAATTTCTAGAAACTATTATAAGCAAATTTTATTCTATGTAAGCGCGTCACGTAGGATTGTAATTGAAATTTGAGATTTGGATGATAAAGATTAAAGTAAAGAGTAGTATATGAGGGCATTTTATGAACGTGAATAATGATACACAAAAGAAATTGCAAAGAATTGAGTAGGGAAAGAAAATTTGGAAATGTTATTCTCATTCCAAGTGCACTATGCTATGCCTCCCAATACTGTCGGACAAAACGAAATAAAGAATGGAATCAAAGTTTTGGCGAGGTGGACTGGACTGGTTGGCTTTCCTCTTTAGGATTGTGTAAGAGAACATGTGGTGTTTAATTAATTAATTATTCAAATAAGGTCACTTGATGTTTGAGGTCAAATTACTTAGCTGGAATCGAGTCATTGTTCCTGAATGCTGCATGACTCCCAAAGTATCGATACTTTAATCCTCGTATGTACCGTTCTTTCTTTTTCTTCTCTCCCTTTTTTATTCTCCCACTACTTCTTTTATATATATGTTCAAGTGGTCATTCCTATTGTTTCCTCTTTGTATAGGCTTTTTATTACAAAAGTTACGAGAAAACTTTGAAGAAGCACAAGGTTGTAAAGTTCACTCATACAGATTCTAGAATTGCAAATAATTACATTGTTGCCCAATGACTCCAAGAGAGGCTGCTATTTTCCTAAAGGCCATGGGCTATCCGTCCACAACAAACATTTACATTGTTGCAGGTGAGATTTACGGTGCCCACAGCATGGATGGATTGAGGGCAGAATACCCAAATATCCATACACATATTACCCTTACAACGGTTGAAGACCTGGCCCCTTTAAAAACGTACCAGAACAGGCTTGCAGCAGTGGATTATGTCGTAGCCCTCCATAGTGATGTCTTTGTTTACACATTTGAAGGCAACATGGCAAAAGCATTGCGAGGCCATAGAAGATTTGAAGGATTTCTCAAGACCATCAATCCTGATAAGTATGTTTTAGTGGTGCCAAATAGTTTTATTATTATATAACCATGACAATTAAAGCTTAGTTCATTGTCTTCAGGCAAATGTTTGTGAAACTGATAGATCAGTTGGATGGGGGTACAATAACTTGGGATGAATTTAAACAAAAAGTGAAGAAGCATCATGCTAATCGACTTGGAGGTCCCTATGAAATAAATCTTGGAGCATGGTTCCATCTCCAAAGATATGGCGGAGGGGAAGCAGAAAGAAAGATAAAGATGCACCTTTACTCTGATTATAGATGTAGCAATACATTCAAATTATCTTTTTCTTGATTTTGGTAATTAGTAACCCTCGAGCAAGTTGGGTGTCAAAGCTGGCGCACAAATGTATTCATTAGTCTAAAGTGACTATATATGCTCATATTCCAAAAACCCTAAACCTAACCCTAACCCTAACCCCAGGTCAAAAAACCTAACCCTAACCCTAAACCTAACCCTAACCCTAATCTGCGTCTGTGTGTGTGTGTGTGTCTGCGTCTGTGTGTGTATGTCGTGTGTGTGTGTCGTGTGTGTGTGTGTCTGCGTCTGTGTATGTCGTGTATTTGTGTCGTGTGTGTGTGTCTGCGTCTGTGTGTGTGTGTCGTGTGTGTCTGTCAGTGTCTGTGTGCGTGTGTCGTGTCTGTCAAGTGTATCTTGTGTCAGTGTCACATGAGAGAGAGAGAGAGAGAGAGAGAGAGAGAGAGAGATTACCTAGAGCTCGAGGAGGAGGAGGGGGATGCCGGAGTAGCCACAGCCGTAGAGACCCGGTCGCCGGAGAGGGGGGGGGGCGGGAGAAATCGAAAAGTTTTGAAATTTTTGACAGATGGAGAAAAGAAAACTGAGCCCTAATTAACCAAAATTTAGCGACGTTTAGCGACGTCAAATAAAAACGTCGCTAAAATAAAAATTAGCGACGCCAAAGACGTAGCTAAATACGTTGCTAAATATTTTTGATAAATACGTCGCTAATTACGTCGCTAAACGTCGCTAAATCAGATATATTAGCGACGTTTAGCGACCTTAATTGAACTTATAGCGACTATTCTTTTAAAATCTTAATAAAAGTCGCTAAACGTCGCTAAATGTCGCCATTTAGCGACGCCTAGCGATGATTTTTACCGAGTCGCTAATTTAGCGACGTTTTTACTGGGAGTCGCTAAAATACGTCGCTAATCCCGCTTATTCTAGTAGTGGATACCATAATAACTAAAAGATGTCAAGATAAAAAGGAATAGACTTGGATTATTTTGTGCTTGTCAATCAACTTAGAAATGGTTACCTTGTTGCATGCTAGTTCACTTAAAAAAGTTCTTTCATGATGTTTCAATTCAAGTTAGAATGTTTACTTCTTCTAAAATTGTGTTATTTATAGAACACGTCTTGCTATGCAATGAACTGATCAGGAAGACTATGCAAAATGAATCATGCCATGCTACTTGTGTTGTGCTCGTGTTGCCTTAAACTGCATCAATTGATAACTTAGTATAGACGTCGTTGATCACGGACAACTTGTGCACAAGGTCATAGTTCCTGCGGACGGTCGCTGGGACACAGGCACCGATCCGATCCGGACGGAACTTCATGTTTAGTCTCATGTGCAAGGACGGGATGGCTTGGAGCGCATCATGTGCTCTCGTTGTATACCATCCTCGTCAATGACTAAAATTGGTCCACTATGGCATCATGCCAGTGATCCCCACGTATATTTAAACTGTGTAAGCTAACTATGTCTTCGTGGCAGGGAAGGTCATGGTAAGTATTGTTCAGGTGGTTCAGACGGGCAGGTAAAAGTCACCGAACTGTGGCATATTTATTTCAGGAAACTTTTATATCTAATATTTGCTTGTAAAATGGACTAGGCAAAATAGAAAGACCACAAATTAACTTGCATGCTTCATATAAATAACGTGTTGATTGGTATAGTTGGGTTAGCTTGCTTTCACCAGTGCATTTCGATGTACTGACCCTCGTGGAATCAGGTTGCCTGCACCAAGGAGATCCTGCGAGGAGCTAAAGCGACTTCCCAAATTCAGTCCACCTACCGGTACGTCCTGATCGTGCCTTAGAAGAAGCGTTTTGAAGATCCAAGAGCTCGTGCACATAACTTATGCAGCTCCGTAGAAAGGCGATAGCTTCTCCTGAAGGTCTCTTCTTTTGAAGTTTTAGTAAAATGATGTAATGTACAGGACGGTTATCTCATTTTGCGTCCACTTTTGTAAGCCCGTACGACAACTATCTGACTCGTTCAAGAGTTTGTAAAAGATGTTCATTATCAATATATAGAACTTTTTCATGTTTCAACTTCGTGTTTCAATTATCTGCGTACTCTGAATATGTGCTCGTTATGTAAAAATATCTTGGCCTTGTGCGACGCACAACCTAGGCACGCACGGCGTCACGCTCGGGGGACGACTATCGATTCCACGGAATCGGGACATGACATATTGGTATCAGAGCACAGCTTCAAGTTTCTTTGACCCTCGTGTCGGAAAAGTTCCTTTAACGATCTAATCCCTATGCGAACTCTTGAACTCGTTTGGCCAAAATGAGATACGTTCCATACAATGAGTCCATAATACATTATGAGCCTGATATCAGTTACCTTCTTTTGAAGTAATGACTCAAGCGCAAGCATCAGCGCTAGCACAGGGTGAGGTACAAGCCCAAGAAAGTAGTTCCGGCACCTCGGAAAGTTCCAGAAGCAAGCGAGCCATACCCTGTGTCGACTCGATTGAACAAATGATGCAGATGCTAGAAGCAAGCCAACCGAGGGATGAGGCTCGTTATGAACGAGCCGAGAAGCGGGCGGAAGAACGACAGAACAAGTTCGAAGTCAATCTAGAAGCCCGATTTGCAGTCCAACAGAAGCAGGTAGATACCCTGCAACAGATCGTTCAGACCTTGGCCTCCAACCATTCCGCGGTGACATCAGCGCACTGGTGGAGCAACCCACACCTAAAGTCGAAACGCTCAAACTCCAAAGAAGAAGGAAGTGACTACCTTCGACTTTGCCCACTTCAAGAAGGTCTGCAACACGCCATTCAAAGGGACTGAAGATCCGGTCATGGCTCTAGATTGGCTGGCAGAGCTTGAGGATCACTTCAAACTGCTAAAGGTACCTGAGGAAAAGCGCGTCGCCTGTGCCCAACTGCAGCTCCGTCTGAACGCGCACGATTGGTGGATCGTGCATCGGAGATCTCTCTCAGTAGGCGATGAAGAGGAGACGATCGCGTGGGCTACCTTTTGTGGCGCGTTTGAAGAGGAGTTCATACCCCCTCCCGTTCGTCCACAAAAGGAGAACGAGTTTGTGCAGCTCCGCCAAGGCAATATGACAGTGAAGCAGTACTCCGCAGAATTCAACCGGCTCGCCAAATTTGCAAGCTCATATTTACCTGATGTGGCGAGTCGTGTGAGACGATTTGAAGGCGGCCTGCGACCTGCCATCCATGCGCATGTGGTCATTCCCCAATACCTGACTATGCGGAAAGTTCTCAACCATGCCCTTTCTCTTGAACCGCAATATTCTTCAGTTGCTGTCGGCACTGTGCATACTTCCAATCACAAGCGCCATAGCAACGCGGAAGGAAACACTGCTCTAAAGGGTCCAAATAACGGCAGTCGGTGGAAAGAAAATTCAGACCAAACATGTAACTTCTGTAGGAAGCCAGGGCACTTCTTCGACGATTGTCATAAGAGGCTTGGGTAATGCCTCCTTTGTGGTGATCCAAACCATGGAACTCGTGACTGTCTGTGCTTTTCTGAACGCCGCCCTCAACATCCAAATTCTGCCTCAACGCCTCAGGCCAACCGAGCCGCGCCGCAGCTAGAGTGTCGTCAAGCTCAAGGCCGGATGTATACTTTGACACGGGAAGAAGCCCTAGCATCGGATACCGTTGTGTCAGGTATATTGCTTTTCAATAACATACCTGCTCGTGTGCTATTTGATTCTGGTGCAACGCATAGCTTTATATCCACAAATTTTATCGTGGAAAACATGATAGAAATGACGCCATTATATCTAGACCTTAGTGTTAACACCCCATCGGACACGAAAATACATGTTCGTTCAGTAAGTTAGGCGGTCACGTCTGTATTGGGGGAAGGAAACTCTCGCTCGATGTGTTAGTCCTAGATGTTCGAGATTACGACATAATTTTGGGGATGGATTGGCTCGACGCTTGCTCGGCAACTATCGAATGTGCAGAGAAACGAGTCATCTTCCGTCTACCTGGAGAGGCCGAATTCTGCTACACAAGTAGTCCAGCAACAGAAGCGTCAAGGCCCAGCATGGTGATTTCTACGATGTCTGCTCGGCAGATGGTACACTCTGGGTGCGAGGGATACTTAGCGTCGGTTCGGGACACGCATCTGGATTGTGCAAACGTTGAGTCTTCTTCCGTTGTGGCAGAGTTCCCGGATGTGCTTCCGAGCTAGCTACTTGGCATGCCACCCGACCGAGAAATCGAGTTCACCATCGATACCTTCCCAAATACCCAACCGATTTTCAAAGTCCCGTACAGAATGGCCCCTGCTGAACTAAAGGAGTTAAAGTGCCAACTACAAGAACTGCTTGATCGTGGGTATATTCGTCCTAGTGTGTCTCCTTGGGGTGCGCCGGTACTCTTTGTAAAGAAGGACGGAATGTTGCGACTCTGCATAGACTATCGGGAGCTAAACAATGTCATTATCCGAAACAAGTATCCCCTGCCCAGGATCGACGACCTCTTTTATCAGCTGCAAGGGGCGTCGGTATTTTCAAAAATAGATCTTCGCTCTGGCTACCATCAATTAAAGATTAAGCCAGAGGACATGCCGAAGTCAGCATTTCGAACCCGTTATGGCCATTATGAGTTTTCTGTTATGTCGTTCGGACTGATGAATGCTCCTGCCGCATTCATGGATTTGATGAACCGTGTGTTCCGACCATTCCTCGATAAGTTTGTGGCAGTATTCATAAACGACATCTTAGTGTACTCGAAGAACAAGGATAAACACGCAGGACACCTGCAGATGGTGCTTCAAACTCTTCAAAGCAATAAGTTGCATGCGAAACTGAGCAAGTGTGAGTTCTGGTTGGACAGTTTATCTTTCCTCGGACACATCATTTCTGCGGAGGGCATCTTAGTCAACCCGAAGAAAGTTGAAGCTATCGTGAAGTTGAAGCGACCTGAGTCAGCCAGCGACATTCGGAGCTTCCTTGGTCTAGCAGGCTACTAAAGGCGATTCATAAAAAAAAATTCACAAATCGCCTCGCCTCTGACTCATCTCACTCGGAAGGGAGTAACGTTCACGTAGACAGACGACTGTGAAGCTTCATTTGTGGAGCTGAAGTAACGACTCATCTCAGCACCGATGCTTACCCTTCCGGACGGACCCGATGATTTTAAGATCTATAGCGACGCTTCAGGAAATGTCTTGGGATGTGTCCTTATGCAGAGGGACAAAGTGATACCCTTTGCGTCGAGGCAGTTAAAGCCTCACGAAAGGAACTATCCAACGCACGACCTGGAACTTGCAGCGGTGGTGTTCACATTGAAGTTATGGCGACAATACCTCTATGGCGTACCATATGAAATCTACATGTATCACAAAAGCCTCAAATATCTCTATACTCAAAAGAATTTGAATCTACGACAACGACATTGGCTTGAACTCCTTAGCGACTTTGACTTGATGATCAGATATACACCGGGCAAGGACAACATTGTAGCTGATGCACTAAGTCGAGTGTTCGTTGGGAGCTTAGCTATCGATGACAGGCTGCGAAGGGATTTCGAAAGTTTGGGCATTACACTCCGAATCAGATACAAAAAGGGGGGCACAGGTGGCTCAGCTGTGCCTCGAACCAGACTTGTTGGAGAAAGTTAAGTCCGCTCAGAAGGGCGACATGTTCCTAGAGAAGATGCGAAATCTTATCTCAGAAGGAAAGGCGACCGACTTTGCGGTGGGCACGGATGGAATGATGCGGGTGAAGGGAAGATTGTGTGTTCCTAACAATACAAACCTCAGAAAGGAGATACTCACCGAAGCCAACTATGCAAGTTACACTTCACATCCAGGAAGCACGAAGATGTATTGAGACCTCCGCACGACATTTTGGTGACAAGGCATGAAAAAAGGATATGGCGATGTTTGTGTCGCGATGCATGGCTTGTCAGAGAGTAAAGGCCGAGCACCAGAAGCCGAGCAGAGAGATGCAGAACCTTGCTATACCGAAGTGAAAATGGAAACACATAACGATGGATTTTATTGTTGGTTTGCTAAAGATGCAACGGAAAAATGATGTCGTCTGGGTCATTGTCGATCGACTCACCAAGTCAGCTCAATTTCTGCCTATCAAAGTTACTTGAAGTGACGACCGTCTGGCGCAGATCTACCTCAACGAGATCGTTAGACTCTACGGCGTGCCCGTATTCATTGTCTCCGATAGAGATAGACGATTTTTATCATGCTTCTGAAAGAGCCTTCAGTCAGCAATGGAGACAAAGTTGAAGTTCAGCTTCGCCTACCATCCTCAGACAGACGGCCAAACAGAGCGGGTAAACCAAATCCTCGAAGATATGCTACGGCTCTGCACCTTGGACTTGAAGACAAGTTGGGATATGCATCTACCGTTAGCCGAATTTGCAAACAACAATAGCTATCAATCCAGCATTCAGATGGCGCCGTATGAGGCATTGTATGGGCGGAAGTGCAGATCCCCGGTCTGTTGGGATGAAGTTGGTGAACGGTAAATTCTTGGCCCGAAACTCGTAGAACAAACAGTCCAGAAGATCCGCTTGATCCGTGAACGGTTGAAGGTAGCACAGAGTCGTCAGAAAAGCTACTCAGACACGTACCGTCGACCTCTTGAATTCTTAAAAGGTGATCGAGTATTTCTGAAAGTCTCGCTCATGCAAGGAGTTACCAGATTTGGAGTAAAAGGGAAGCTGGTTCTCCAGCCTCAGCACCCAGCTTGAATTTCTGATTGATCGACGTCGCTGCAGGTTTGCATCACAACATCCATGTCTCTGTGAGAAGGTCCAGTGCATACTTTCTCTGAGAAAGAACAATCCCCTATGCTTCTCGAGCAATCTCAATCTAAAGGAAGTACCGAAGAAGGCCAAGGTCCTTCACCTCGAACTCCTTGCCAAGCCTCCCCTTGAGTCGGGCAATCTCAAGCTCGTCATCTCATGTGATAATCATATCGTTCACATACACAGCAAGCTTGGTGATGTGGCCTCCACTCCGACGAAAAAATACAGTGTGATCAGCATTGATCTGCCGATATCCCATTCATATCATCGTCCTCCTGAATCTGTCAAACCACGCTCGAGGAGACTGCTTCAGTCCATAGAGGGACTTCTTCAACCTGCAGACATTGTCCACTGTCTTATCAGTGCAGAATTATGGTGGTATCTCCATATACACCTCATCCACTAGATCCTCATGAAGAAACGTATTCTTCACATCCAGTTGGTGTAGCTTCCATCCACCATTCGTTGCCAAAGAAATCAGGGTCCTGACGGTGCTCATCTTCGCCAATGGTGCAAAAGTCTCATCGTAGTCAATGTCGTACGTCTGACTGTATCCTTTTTCTACCAGTCGAGCCTTGTAGCGCTCAAACTGTCCATCTGGGTTCTGCTTCACAGTAAAGATCCACTTGCATCCAACTGCCATCTTTCCCTCTGACAGTTTTACCAGTTTCCAAGTATGGTTCTTCTCAAGAGCCCATAACTTCTCGTGCATCACCGCTTTCCACTTTGGATCGTTCTTGACAACCTGCCAATTGTTATGTACAGTAATACTATCCAAAGACGCAATGAATGCTCCATGAGAAGAGATATTATCATATGAAACAAACTGAGCAAAGTTCCAACCATATCTATCAGGAGGATTTTCAGCATTGCTGCGAGTGGTCCTTCGTACTGATAATGGTGCAGGAGGGGTAGGAAGAATGATATCACCTAAAAAAAAATCTGGTGGTGGTGTAGGTGTCTCCGGAGTCAAGACGGGTGCAGGCAAGGGACTTGGCACTGGCACTATAGGTACTAGTCCTGTAGTTCGCTTCACTTTCCTGCTGTAGTTAAGTAACTCCTCCTGAGTCGTGGGCCTAACACCTCTCATCTCCTTCCCATGTTCCTCTTCACTCTCATCCTCAACCGTTCCTCCATGCCATAGTCCTTAATCGGTCACCATACTCTCACCAATCTCCCTCTCTCGCCTCGTACTCTCAGTGCCAGGTGAGTTGCCCATGGATGAGATTCCCTCCTGACGGTAGTATGGCTCAAGCTCCCTGAAGTGAACATCCATGCTCACAAACCTCTTCTTCTCTACTGGGCTCCAGCACACGTACCCCTTCTGAGTCGTTGAATAGCCCACGAAGACACTTGATTGCTCTAGGGTCAAGTTTTCCAACAGACGGTCTGTTGTCCTTCACAAAACATACGCAGCCAAATACCTTCAGCGGGAGTATTCCACTATTATTTTCTTACAATATCTCACATGGAGACTTACAGCCTAGTACTTTCGAGGGTATCATGTTGATCAGTTGAGCTGCTGTCAACATTGCATGCCCCCACAGACTCTTTGGGACATTCATGGCGATCATCATGCTCATTGTCACCTCCAGAAGGTGTCTGTTCTTCCTTTATGCCACTCCATTATGTGCTGGTGTGTATGTACAGGTGGTCTGATGTTGTATCCCTTGGGCTGAAAGATATTCCTTAAGTGCTTTGTTGGTATACTCTGTCCCATTGTCAGACCTCGGTACCTTCACCACTGCTCTGTACTGAGTCTAGACATGTTTATGAAAGTCCCAAAAACTGGACATGTTTATGAAAGTCCCGGAAACAGGCAAAGACATCACTCTTATTCTTCATTAAATACAGCCATGTGACACGAGAGGAACAATCAATAAAAGAAACGAAATACTTATAACCATTCATAGTAGTTGTGGTGCACGGCACCCAACATCAGAATGTATAATATCAAAAACAGAAGAGCTCATATGACCCGCACTAACATATGAGCTCCTAGTAAGTTTGCCTAAATCACATGCATCATATACTAGTTGCTCCTTATTTGCTTTCTCATAAATAGATGGATACAACCTACTCAAAATACCAAAAGAAGAGTACCCCAACCGCCTGTGGTGGAGTATCAGTGTATCTTCGGCACTCATCTTCGGTCCTCCCATTCATGTCCTCTCTGCCACAGACACCAATGTCGAATCTAGCCATTCCCGATCCAGATACCACAGTCCATCATGCCAAGTGACAGTCCCAAGTCTTCGTCCCTTCTCCTTCTCCTGGAAGATTACCTTAGAAATATCAAAAAAGAATACATTTTAGTTGGAGGATTATAGAACTAATGGACAAAAGAGTGACCGAAAAAGAAGGAGCATGCAAAACATTGAATATTTTTACCGAACATGTACAATCGACAGTACCCTTACCGACCACTGGCTGGAAAGTACCATCGGCTATTTGAATGTTGTCCGCTGATGCTAGGTGAGTGTAGGAAGAGAACTCACTAGCATTCCCTGTCACGTGTCGAGACACACCCGAATCGACAATCCAGTCCAACGATCTAAGTGAAGACATAGATGCAAGGGCGAGTGAGTCGTCAGTACCTTCCAATGGATGGGCATACGTGGCAGCGTTGCCTCCGGCGAAGACTGAGGTGGACGTCTTCTCAGTCCTACTCCTCCTGTTTTCATCGCTTCACGCTCTTTGCTTTCTCCTGAGTACCTCCAGCATGCCCAGCAGTACCTGATCCTCCTCAGTATAGGCGTCATCAGTTCCCTCGCCTTCTGCTACCAGCAGGTTCTCCCGATAACCTCCTCGACCACCTCGTCGACCCCACAACCACGGCCACGTCCTCCAAACTGTCCACGCCCACCACCTGAATCTCCCGCCTTGGGTGGTTTGGTGCAAGCATACCTTAGATGGCCAACCGCCCCGCAGTTGTAGCACTGCCGGGGTCTCCCTTAGATCTTGTGCCGCCTGAATTGGCAACCGCCCTTGCTGACTTCACTTCAGGAGTACCACATGTCTCTGCCTGCAGCTTGATGCGAGTCTTCTCCTGGATCATGGCTGAGATAGCCTCCTCAAGTGTAGGGATCTTCGGTTAGACTAGAAGTAGTGCTGTCTTCTGAGCAAACACTGCGGCCAGCCCCTTAAGAAACTTCATCGTCCTCTCCTGCAGACATACATGTCTCTCCTTACACTTTGGGTCATCGCAACTCGTCCGATCTGAGGATTGATCGTAATCCAACCACAGGCGCTCCAACTCCGTGGCATACTCCTGCACCGTCTTCTCCCTGTACGGTGTCGTCGATCTCCCCATTGATATGGAAAACTCTCAAGTTATTCCCTATACCATCGTAGGTCATTCTCAACTTCTCCCACACGTCCTTTACCATCTCAAGGCCATCCACTGTGGCGATGATCGACTGGACTAAAGAATTGAGGAGCCAAATATATATCACCATATGAGTGGACTTTCACTCGTCACATCCTGCCGAGCCCTCATCCGGCTCTATCTCCTCTCCTAACAAGAACTCAGATCGATGGAGGGAAGCTCCAACTTCGCCTGTGTTCGTGTCGCGCTCTCACCAGCCAACAATTTCATCAACGTTGCGACCTCCGCAGGGTCCAACTTCTTGATGATCTCCTCCATCGATCCTCTTCTTCTCCGATCACCTCACACCCGTCCCACGATTCACGTTCGTCCTCTTCGTCCTCTCCTAAACACGATCATGCATCTCCTCCATCGGATCTAGGCCTTCGATGTCAACGTCCGGAACGACCCGCGGGAGACGCCGGGAATTCCGGTAGAAGGCTCCTGCGGGCTAGGGTTTGGCAGTGGTGGTGGTGTTGCGGTGACGGCGGCGTCGGCGGCGGGCGAGCGGTGCTACGGCGGTGGTGGCGGCTAGGGTTCATGCTCTGATACCATATAGAATATTTGGAGTTATATCATTATTATATATATATATATATATATATATATATATATATATATATATATATATATATAGTCTTACAACCCTCCATCTTACATAAAACCTCCTAATACATTCTAATATACCAACAGTAGAATCTAGAGATGCATGAATGGCAAAATGAGAACAGATATAGTAAGTTATGGATAAGTTCTATTGAGGAAATTATGAAGATAAACCAGATGAAATGATCTAAACATGCACAACATAGACTGAGAGAATGGTGAGAAGTAATAAAAAAAAATGTCAAGGCTTGGGTTCCAACCTGACTAGGAGTAATGAAGTTGATAAAAGGGAAAAGCAACTTCAATCCTACTATAAAATGTTAATTTTAAAGGAAAACATCCTGAGTATTTTATTTTTCCTAATAAAAGCTGACAAAGGTGGTATTGTCTGGATCTCTCACCTTAGATCCATTTTGTGAACTAGTCGGCTGTAGAAATACATTTGAACAAATTTATATAGAAGAAGGATATTGGATGTGCCCACCAAAAAATTTCAGAAGCACAAAATACATTTCTTATCCATCTAGTTTTGTGCTTCATAGATCATGCTACAATAGGTCTCAATATCCAATGTCAATCCCTAATTTAGAAATGTCAACTCCACTCAGTACCAATGATGTAACATATCCTTTAATTTTACCCTGACAATTATAGTCAATATAAATGGCAGAATACTTCATCATGGACATTTCCTATTTTTACAAACAAATATGGATGATCAAGCATTAAACCCACAGAAGATGAAACAAAAGCATGACATTATAACACAGGATACTCATATGACTTTTAGAAAATATATATTCAGTTTTGTGATCAACATGCTCACTGTAGAAAATAATCCAACCATTAAAATGGACCAAATGTGTGGTCATTTACCTTGTACAGTTAACAAATACACATATAAGATGAGGAAGCTACCTCTTGAAATTTCAAAAACTTTGAAGCTCTAAGCTGAAGGATAAGATTTCCTTTGCTCTTATTTACTTTGCAGCGGGCAGATGGGCACTCAAGCAAGGGCATAAATACTCGAGCAGTCACTTCCTGATTGGCAATACATCAACAAATACTATAAGAAATTAATATTAATTACAACCTCAGAAATTTGATAATACTGCACAATATAAAAAAATTGACAAATTACAGCTTGAATAATTTGTTGAAAAAGCACCATCCAGAAAGAAGCATAAAACAATAAGACTGTGTGATAGTACTATTGCTTTGAACAAAATTTCAGATCTAGTCCTCTTACACACTTGGTATTATTATTTAACAACTAGTTAGCACACTAAGCTACTTGGTGACAGCTGACAATGTTTGTATTTCAAGCATGGTGAAATTTTGAAATCAAAAGAACTAACAAGTGATTAATTAATTATTATATGTTTATGGATGACTATATGCATATGAGACTGTTAGGGATACAACACTAAAATGTAATAAGCAATAATTCACCTTCCACTTTTGCATCATATTGCTCAAACCTACAGCAGAACTTTCTCGATCAAATGGAAGTCTAGATCTTATAATTGATAGACAAAGGCTTGGATAACAGTGCTGAAGCTTCAGATGGTAGAAAACTTTTAAAACTTGCATCTCATTGACAAGAAATGATATGCCGACTCAATAGGTTTCAAGCACCCTACATTTGGAGGACAATCAACTCTAGTATGGAGGTTGCCAAGTTACATTACAATAATTGCTCTACAAGGAAGGTAATTGAAGGGAATAAAATAGTCCGCAAAAATCTCCTGACTTGCTCTTACCAGCTCCTCAATAAGGTATTTAAATCACCAAGATTGAAACAATCAGCCTTCCTACACACTGGTATTTGACATGTGCATGATAGCAAAATATGGAAATGGAATCAAACAAGATGGACTACCATAGCTAGAATGTAGTACAAAAACTGTTAAAGAAAAATAACCATACAAGAACCTACAAAAAGGATTAAAAAACACATATTCAATTTGTCTAGTACCTGGTAGATTTCAAATCCACAATCTTCACATGTATAAACAGCAACTTGCATCAGTGGCTTCACATCAGAGCAGCGTGTTACTATGCCAGAAGTCTTCACAAGCTGGCCAATATTGGATGCTTTGACTTGCCTTATCGTGAATGATGTCGCCTTGGAAAATGCCTTTATGTACACTTCACTAATAACCACAAATTTCTAATGGTTAAGACAAAAGATACAAATTGACAACCTAACCACATAAAATGACAACATTAGAAACAAGAATAATATGAAAAGGTATAACCATCTTAATAATTTACCAAGTGACCTGCAAACTCTTTCTCATCGGCAAAATAGCATATATCTGGTGTAGCTCCACACAAAGATTTGTGTTCATAAGCAATGTTGAAGGTCAGGTCTCTCATTCATCACCTAGGAGTTAATTACATAACTGCCTTTAGAGAAGAAAGCTTTGGACAGTAACTATGTGTTGAAATTAGTTGATAATTTTATTGATTGTCTCATTGGCATTATATAGCCTTACAGTCATTAATACAATGATCTCAATCATTATGACAATAATCTCGTAATGGAATATCCTGTGACATATTTTGGCATCCCAAATATGTCCTCAGGATATTCCCATGTGCTTATACTATACTTAAATATGACACTCAACATACCAGATCAACACTCCCCCTCAAGATGGGTGAAAGATATTCACTAAGCCCATCTTGTCACATCCTCTAATCATGCTCATTGAGGCGAGTCCCTTGGTTAGTCCATCTGCTACTTGATCCCTGGTTGGAACATGGCCAAGCTCCAGTAAACCACTATCCGACTTCTCTTTGATGAAGAATCTATCAATCTCGATATGTTTGGACCTGTCATGCTGTACTGGATTGTTGGCGATACTAATAGCTGACTGATTATCACACCACAGCTTCATCTTGGCTCCTTGATCCAGCTTCAGCTCCACCAGCATATTCTTCAACCATAGCAGCTCTGCAACTCCCAAGGCCATAGTTTTGTACTCTGCTTCAGCTGTCGATCTGGCCACCACAGACTGCTTCTTACTCCTCCAGGAGACCAAGTTACCTCCTACAAATATGCAATATCCCGAGGTAGACCTCCTGTCATCAGCACAACTAGCCCAGTCAGAATCACAGTAGCCCTCGATGCTCACGTGATTGTTCTTCCTGAATATTAGTCCCTTCCCGGGAGCACCTTTCAAGTACCTCAGAATCTGGTATACTGCATCCATATGACCCTTCCGTGGGTCATGCATGTAGCGGCTCACCACACTTACTGCAAAGCAGATATCAGGACGTGTGTGGCTCAAATAGATTAACTTGCCAACCAGTCTCTGGTATCTGTCCCGATCAACTGGTTCTCCAGCCTCAGCATCAATCTTGAACCTCTGATCTATTGGTGTCGCTGCAGGTTTGCACCCCAACATCCCAGTTTCTGTGAGAAGGTCCAGTGCATACTTCCTTTGAGAGAGAACAATCCCCTCTGCTTCTCGAGCAATCTCAATCCCAAGGAAGTACCGAAGAAGGCCGAGATCCTTCACCTCGAATTCCTTGCCAAGCTTTCCTTTGAGTTGGGCGATCTCCTGCTCATCATCTCCTGTGATAATCATATCGTCCACATACACCGCAAGCATGGTGATGTGGCCTCCACTCCGACGGAAGAACACAGTATGATCAACATTGATCTGCTGATATCCCATCCCTATCATCGCCCTTCTGAATCTGTCAAACCACGCTCGAGGAGACTGCTTCAGTCCATAGAGGGACTTCTTCAACCTGCAGACCTTGCCCACTGTCTGATTGGTGCCAAATCCTGGTGGTATCTCCATGTACACCTCCTCCACTAGATCTCCGTGAAGAAACGCATTCTTCACATCCAGTTGGTGTAGCTTCCATCCACCATTCGCTGCCAGAGAAATCAGAGTCCTGACAGTGCTCATCTTTGCAACTGGTGCAAAGGTCTCGTCATAGTCGATGCCGTACGTCTGACTGTATCCTTTGGCTACTAGTCGAGCTTTGTAGCGCTCAACCTGTCCATCTGGGTTCTGCTTCACGGTAAAGACCCACTTGCATCCAACTGCTCTCTTCCCCTCTGGCAGTCTCACAAGCTCCCAAGTGTGGTTCTTCTCCAGAGCTCCCAACTCCTCGTGCATTGCCGCTTTCCACTTTGGATCGTTCTTGGCAACCTGCCAATTGTTAGGTACAGTAATACTATCCAAAGATGCTATAAATGCTATAAATGCAACCTGCCAAATATGTCACAGGATATTCCATTATGAGATTATTGTCATAATGATTGAGATCATTGTATTAATGACTGTAAGGCTATATAATGCCAATGAGACAATCAATAAAATTATCAACTAATTTCAACATGGTATCAGAGCCAAGTTTCCACAAACCCTAGCCGTCACTAAGCTTCCACAAACCCACAGGAGGATTTCCTAGATCTCCTCCACTGAACTCTTCCACGCCCCCCCTTCTTCCCTTCTTTTCTCCGCCCTTCGCAGGCCGCCCTTCGCTGTTGCTGCCCCGTCCCGCTTCTGCTGCGGCTACTACTGCTGCTGCGGCTGCTGCGACTGCTGCTGCTGCGACGATGAATGTGACATGTGTGTTGACGCCTCCTCCGCACCAGCACGAGACAGCGCCTAATAGGGATGCCTAGATATGAAAAAGGGGGGACATGTTCGGATCTAGGAGCGGACGACGAGGACGAGCGTGAGTCATGGAGCGGACGTGACATGATTGGATAGACGACGCATCGATGGAGGAGATCATCAAGAAGCTAGATTCTGCAGAGGTGGCGACGTTGATGAAGTTGTTGACGATGTCGGCTGGTGAGAACACGACACGAACGTCGCCGGAGTTGAAGCTTCCCTCCATCGATCTGAAATTAGATGGACCAGCCACCTATCTGAGTTGGTCACGGCGGGTGAGAAGAACCCTCGCAGGAAAAAACATAGAAGGGTTCCTGACGGGCGAGACGACAGAGCCGGACGATGGCTCGACAGGACGCGATGAGTGGAAGTCCACTCATATGGTGATCTACATCTGGCTTCTCAACTCCTTAGTCCAGTCTATTGCCGCCACAGTAGACGGTATTGAGATGGTGAAAGATGTGTGGGAGAAGTTGAGAAGGACCTATGATGGTGTGGGGAACAACTTACGGGTCTTCCAGATAAAGGGGGAGATTGATGACACCGTACAGGGAGAGAAGACGGTGCAGGAGTATGCCACGGAGTTGGAGCGTCTGTGGTTGGATTATGATCACTCCTCAGATCGGACGAGCTGCGGGGACCCTAAGTGTAAGGAAAGACAGGTGTGTCTGCAGGAGAGGACGATAAAGTTCCTCAAAGGGCTGACTGCAGCTTTCGCACAGAGGACGGCCCTACTTCTAGCCCAACCAAAGATCCCTAGCCTTAAGGAGGCTATCTCAGCCATGATCCAGGAGGAGACACGCATCAGGCTGCAAGCCGGGACAGGTGGTCCCCCCGAAGCAAAGTCAGCACTAGCGATCACCAGCTCAGGTAACACAGGATCTAAGGGAGAGCTCTGGCAGCATAACCGGCAGTGCTACAACTGTGGGGAGATGGGTCATCATCGGTATGCTTGTACCAAACCACCTAGGGAGGGAGATTCAGGTGGTGGATGAGGACCGTTCGGCGGACGAGGATATAATGGAGGACGTGGTCGTGGTCGAGGGGGTAGACGAGGCGGCCGAGGAGGTTATCGGGCGAACCTCCTGATATCAGAAGGGAACGGAGAAGCTGATGGCACCTTTACTGACCAGGCACTGGGAGACATGAGGAGTAGAACAGAGGAGGCGTCCACCTCATTCTTTGTTAGGGGCAACGGTGCCATGTATGCCCATCCATCAGAAGGTACTGGCGAATCACTTGCCCTTGCGTCTATCTCTTCCCTTAAATCATCAGACTGGATTATCGACTCGGGAGCATCTCGGCATGTGACGGGGAATGCTAGTGAGTTTTCTTCCTACACTCACCTAGCATCAGCAGACATCATTCAGACAGCTGATGGCACTTTCCAGCCAGTGGTCGGTAAGGGTACTGTTAATTGTACAGGTTCAGTAAGATTATCCAATGTTTTACATGCTCCATCCTTTCCAGTCAGTCTCTTGTCCATTAGTTCTATAATCCTCCAACTTAAATGCATTGTTTCTTTTGATATTCCTAAGGTGACCTTCCAGGAGAAAGGGACGGGACGAAGACTTGGGACTGGCACTTGGCATGAGGGACTGTGGTACCTAGATCGAGAAGGACTGGACTCAGCATTGGTATCTATGGCAGAGAAGGCTGGCATGGAAGGACTGCAGCAGAGGACTGAGGATACCTTGATACTCCATCATCGGAGGATGGGACATTCTTCCTTTGATACTCTAAGTAAGTTGTATCCAGAGATTTATGCAAAAACAAATAAAGAGAAATTAGTATGTGATGCGTGCGAGTTAGGAAAACTTACTAGGAACTCATATGTTGGCACGGGTCATAGGAGCACTTTTGCTTTTGAGGTAGTACATTCTGATGTCTGGGGTCCATGTGCTACTAACACTATAAATGGTTATAAGTTCTTTGTTTCTTACATTGAGTGTGCCTCTCGTGTTACCTGGTTATATTTGATGAAAAATAAGAATGATGTACCTGCTTGTTTTCGGGATTTTCATAAGCATGTCCAGACTCAGTACAAAGCAGTTGTGAAGGTACTGAGGTCTGACAATGGAACGGAGTATACCAACAGGACGCTTGCAGAATACTTGTCAGCACACGGAATACAGCATCAGACCACCTGTGCATACACACCAGCACAAAATGGAGTTGCAGAAAGGAAAAACAGACACCTTCTGGAGGTCGCAAGAAGTATGATGATCGACATGAATGTCCCACAGAGTCTGTGGGGGCATGCAGTGTTGACAGCAGCTCAACTCATCAACAGGATGCCCTCGAAGGTCCTCGAATGGAATATCCTGTGACATATTCTGGCATCCCAAATATGTCCTCAGGATATTCCCATGTGCTTATACTATACTTAAATATGACACTCAACATACCATATCAACACTATGTCACTTGCTTTCACTAGCATCAGATACTGTTTATCCCGCTATAGAGCCTTTTTATTCCCAGAGGCATGAGAGCCTTTATCCCGTGATGAGAAGGTAGATATGGAACCTAGTTGTTACCCCCGATATGCTTCTGTTCGCATGAACTTGGATAGAGAAGCAGTTTTTTAGTGAAAAAATTGTTTATGCATCTAAGTCGCAATGCCATTAAACATTTTTTTAGAGAAAATCATTGAAGGTTCTTGAAAAGCAGGCCAACGTTTAATTGGAGAGTAACCACTCTTCCCCTCTTGTATCATTGGCCATTCTGCAGCTTATTTAAGTGATTTAGGTGAAAATCATAGCACACATCTTAAATCATTTGAATTTTGCTCAAGACATATAAATATATCTAGCCTGCAGCTACGTATCATAACCTGATATATAATGTGGTCACTTTATAAGTTAAGATATTCGCACAGGCTGATACCAAAGTTTTTTATTGCAAGAAAACTATGGATTTATTTCTAACAACTTGTGATACTTGATGTCGCAAATGTAATATTCTTAGATCATGTGTAATTCCAATTAAAATTCTCGAGCCTACTTCCCAATAACTCGACTTCAAAGAACACTTTTATCTGGATATCATGAGATTTGAAATATAAATCAGCTCGGTGCTATCTTCAAAGGTATGGAACTATTAAAACAAAAGGCAAACACGATACTGCCAGTAGTCTTTTAATTATTAGACTAGTAGCAGAGGTTTAGGGGAACCAATCATGTTATGCCAATAAATGATTAGCCATGTAAATGTTCAGGAAGTAAAGTTATGCAGCATCAATCAACTAAGATAGAATGTAAAGAGGGACATGCATTAGTAATATTGTTGTCATAATTAAGGATCCTTTCTAATAGCACAAAAATGTTGTTACATAAAACACACAACTAGAAAGTAACAAAGACTCTTTATAAACAAATTATTTCATACTTATCCTCTTACTAGAATCTCTTAATCTCAGGAGGCATCTTTTGGAGGGGATCAGAGTTGTCAGCATTATCTGCCCCATCCTCTGCCCTCTGAGTCATCAAGATGTCATGGTCTTCGTCCAAAGAAAACACTTCAGTTGGATCTGGCATGAGCTCGTCCACAGCTTCAGCGAATATGTTGATGTATCTGCGGGTGTTCTCCGTAACTCGGACCAAAAACTCCTCATCCAAGTCTTGGTACTGCAATCAACCCCGCAGTAAAATCACATTTCAGAACATAAGACAAACTTTAAGCCTCGAGCTTATAGAACAATTGAGAATGCTACAAGACATAATACTGCCAGAAACAGAACAACAAACATGATCAATCGGCAAATTACAGATAATATGGACCATTTTTTTACTTCTCATCAACAAGATAAAGAGCATTCCTGATCAATCTTAAAACCTCTGAATTCTTGTTCTAAATGAAATTTCTATTGGACTGAAAGAAGTTTCTAGGACATGTAATTAAGATCCTTAGAATAACAACAAAAAATAGTCACACTAGTAAGTGTGACTTTAACAATATGTCTGTAGAAATTAGTTGATTATTTTATTGATTGTCTCATTGGCATTATATAGCCTTACAGTCATTAATACAATGATCTCAATCATTATGACAATAATCTCATAATGGAATATCCTGTGACATATTCTGGCATCCCAAATATGTCCTCAGGATATTCTCATGTGCTTATACTATACTTAAATATGACACCCAACATACCATATCAATACTCCCCCTCAAGATGGGTGAAAGATATTCACTAAGCCTATCTTGTCACATCCTCTAATCATGCTCACTGAGGCGAGTCCCTTTGTTAGTCCATCTGCTACTTGATCCCTGGTTGGAACATGGCCAAGCTCCAGTAATCCCCTATCCAACTTCTCTTTGATGAAGAATCTATCAATCTCGATGTGTTTGGTCCTGTCATGTTGTACTGGATTATTGGCGATACTAATAGCTGACTGATTGTCATACCACAGCTTCATCTTGGCTCCTTGATCCAGCTTCAGCTCCACCAGCATATTCTTCAACCATAGCAGCTCTGCAACTCCCAAGGCCATAGCTCTGTACTCTGCTTCAGCTGTCGATCTGGCCACCACAGACTGCTTCTTACTCCTCCAGGAGACCAAGTTACCTCCTACAAATATGCAATATCCCGAGGTAGACCTCCTGTCATCAGCACAACTAGCCCAGTCAGAATCACAGTAGCCCTCGATGCTCACGTGATTGTTCTTCCTGAATATTAGTCCCTTCCCGGGAGCACCTTTCAAGTACCTCAGAATCTGGTACACTACATCCATATGACCCTTCCGTGGGTCATGCATGTAGCGGCTCACCACACTTACTGCAAAGCAGATATCAGGAAGTGTGTGGCTCAAATAGATCAACTTGCCAACCAGTCTCTGGTATCTGTCCCGATCAACTGGTTCTCCAGCCTCAGCATCAATCTTGAACCTCTGATCTATTGGTGTCGCTGCAGGTTTGCACCCCAACATCCCAGTTTCTGTGAGAAGGTCCAGTGCATACTTCCTTTGAGAGAGAATAATCCCCTCTGCTTCTCGAGCAATCTCAATCCCAAGGAAGTACCGAAGAAGGCCGAGATCCTTCACCTCGAATTCCTTGCCAAGCTTTCCTTTGAGTTGGGCGATCTCCTGCTCATCATCTCCTGTGATAATCATATCGTCCACATACACCGCAAGCATGGTGATGTGGCCTCCACTCCGACGGAAGAACACAGTATGATCAGCATTGATCTGCTGATATCCCATCCCTATCATCGCCCTTCTGAATCTGTCAAACCATGCTCGAGGAGACTGCTTCAGTCCATAGAGGGACTTCTTCAACCTGCAGACCTTGCCTACTGTCTGATTGGTGCCAAATCCTGGTGGTATCTCTATGTACACCTCCTCCACTAGATCTCCGTGAAGAAACACATTCTTCACATCCAGTTGGTATAGCTTCCATCCACCATTCGCTGCCAGAGAAATCAGAGTCCTGACAGTGCTCATCTTTGCAACTGGTGCAAAGGTCTCGTCATAGTCGATGCCGTACGTCTGATTGTATCCTTTGGCTACTAGTCGAGCTTTGTAGCGCTCAACCTGTCCATCTGGGTTCTGCTTCACGGTAAAGACCCACTTGCATCCAACTGCTCTCTTCCCCTCTGGCAGTCTCACAAGCTCCCAAGTGTGGTTCTTCTCCAGAGCTCCCAACTCCTCGTGCATTGCCGCTTTCCACTTTGGATCGTTCTTGGCAACCTGCCAATTGTTAGGTACAGTAATACTACCCAAAGATGCTATAAATGCTCCATGAGAAGAAGAGATATGGTCATAAGAAACAAACTGAGCAATATCCCAACCATATCTGTTTGGAGGATTTCCTGCATTGCTGCGAGTGGTCCTCCGTACAGATAGTGGTGTGGGAGGAGTAGAAGTAGGAGGAATGATATCTTGTGAAGGAGGGGGTATCACCTGAAGGAGGGTTGGTGTCGGTGCCTCAGGAGTTGGGACGAACGCAGGCAAGGGACTTGGCACTGGCACTGTCGGTACTGGTCCTGCAGTTTGCTTCTCTTTTCTGTTGTAGGTAAGTAACTCTCCCTGAACCGTAGGCCTAACACCTTCACCTTCTTGTCCCTTCTCCGTGCCTCCATGCCAAACTTCTAAATCGGTTACCACCAAGCTCTCCATCTCCCCCTCTCGCCTAATACTGGCAGTATTAGGCGTGTTGTGTGAAGTTCCGTCCTGGCGGTAGTATGGCTCATGCTCCCGAAAGTGGACATCCATACTGATAAACTTCTTCTTCTCTACTGGACTCCAGCACACATACCCCTTCTGGGTCGCCGAGTAGCCTACGAAGATGCATTTGACCGCTCTAGGGTCAAGTTTCCCAACTGATGGCCTATTGTCCTTCACAAAACACACACACCCAAACACCTTCAGTGAGAGTATCCCACTATTATTGCCTTGCAATACCTCATATGGGGACTTCCATCCGAGGACCTTCGAGGGCATCATGTTGATGAGTTGAGCTGCTGTCAACACTGCATGCCCCCACAGACTCTGTGGGACATTCATGTCGATCATTATATTTCTTGCGACCTCTAGAAGGTGTCTGTTTTTCCTTTCTGCAACTCCATTTTGTGCTGGTGTGTATGCACAGGTGGTCTGATGCTGTATTCCGTGTGCTGACAAGTATTCTGCAAGCGTCCTGTTGGTATACTCCGTTCCATTGTCAGACCTCAGTACCTTCACAACTGCTTTGTACTGAGTTTGGACATGCTTATGAAAATTCCGAAAACAAGCAGGTACATCACTCTTATTTTTCATCAAATATAACCAGGTAACACGAGAGGCACACTCAATGAAAGAAACAAAGTACTTATAACCATTCATAGTGTTAGTAGCACATGGACCCCAGACATCAGAATGTACTACCTCAAAAGCAAAAGTGCTCCTATGACCCGTGCCAACATATGAGCTCCTAGTAAGTTTTCCTCACTCGCACGCATCACATACTAATTTATCTTTATTTATTTTTGCATAAATCTCTGGATACAACTTACTTATAGTATCAAAGGAAGAATGTCCCATCCTCCGATGGTGGAGTATCAAGGTATCCTCAGTCCTCTGCTGCAGTCCTTCCATGCCAGCCTTCTCTACCATAGATACCAATGCTGAGTCCAGTCCTTCTCGATCTAGGTACCACAGTCCCTCATGCCAAGTGCCAGTCCCAAGTCTTCGTCCTGTCCCTTTCTCCTGGAAGGTCACCTTAGGAATATCAAAAGAAACAATGCATTTAAGTTGGAGGATTATAGAACTAATGGATAAGAGACTGACTGGAAAGGATGGAGCATGTAAAACATTGGATAATCTTACTGAACCTGTACAATTAACAGTACCCTTACCGACCACTGGCTGGAAAGTGCCATCAGCTGTCTGAATGCTGTCTGCTGATGCTAGGTGAGTGTAGGAAGAAAACTCACTAGCATTCCCCGTCACATGCCGAGATGCTCCCGAGTCGATAATCCAGTCTGATGATTTAAGGGAAGAGATAGACGCAAGGGCAAGTGATTCGTCAGTACCTTCTGATGGATGGACATGCATGGCAGCGTTGCCCCTAACAAAGAATGAGGTGGACGCCTCCTCTGTTCTACTCCTCATGTCTCCCAGTGCCTGGTCCTCTACAGTAAAGGTGCCAGCAGCTTCTCCGTTCCCTTCTGATATCAGGAGGTTCGCCCGATAACCTCCTCGGCCGCCTCGTCTACCCCCTCGACCACGACCACGTCCTCCATTATATCCTCGTCCACCGAACGGTCCTCGTCCACCACCTGAATCTCCCTCCCTAGGTGGTTTGGTACAAGCATACCGATGATGACCCATCTTCCCACAGTTGTAGCACTGCCGGATATGCTGCCAGGGCTCTCCCTTAGATCCTGTGTTACCTGAGCTGGTGATCGCTAGTGCTGACTTTGCTTCGGGGGGACCACCTGTCCCGGCTTGCAGCCTGATGCGTGTCTCCTCCTGGATCATGGATGAGATAGCCTCCTCAAGGCTAGTGATCTTTGGTTGGGCTAGAAGTAGGGCCGTCCTCTGTGCGAAAGCTGCAGTCAGCCCTTTGAGGAACTTCATCATCCTCTCCTGCAGACACACCTGTCTCTCCTTACACTTAGGGTCCCCGCAGCTCGTCCGATCTCTCCCTGTACGGTGTCATAATCCAACCACAGACGCTCCAACTCCGTAGCATACTCCTGTACCGTCTTCTCTCCCTGTACGGTGTCATCAATCTCCCCCTTTATCTGGAAGACCCGTAAGTTGTTCCCCACACCATCATAGGTCATTCTCAACTTCTCCCACACATCTTTTACCATCTTAATACCGTCTACTGTGGCGGCAATAGACTGGACTAAGGAGTTGAGAAGCCAGATGTAGATCACCATATGAGTGGACTTCCACTCATCGCGTCCTGTCGAGCCCTCGTCCGGCTCTGTCGTCTCGTCCGTCAGGAACCCCTCCATGTTTTTTCCTGCGAGGGTTCTTCTCACCCACCGTGACCAACTCAGATAGGTGGCTGGTCCATCTAATTTCAGATCGATGGAGGGAAGCTTCAACTCCGACGACGTTCGTGTCATGTTCTCACCAGCCGACATCATCAACAACTTCATCAACGTCGTCACCTCTGCAGAATCTAGCTTCTTGATGATCTCCTCCATCGATGCGTCGTCTATCCAATCACGTCACGTCCGCTCCACGACTCACGCTCGTCCTCGTCGTCCGCTCCTAGATCCGAACATGTCCCCCCTTTTTTCAGATCTAGGCATCCCTATTAGGCGCTATCTCGTGCTGGTGCGGAGGAGGCGGCAGCACGCATGTCACAGCCGCCGTCGCAGCAGCAGCAGCAGTCGCAGCAGCCGCATCAGCAGTAGTAGCCGCAGCAGTAGCGGGACAGGGCAGCAACAGCGAAGGGCGGCCTGCGAAGGGCGGAGAAGAGGAGAGAAGGGAAAAAAAAAGGGGGGCGTGGAAGAGTTCGATGACGGCTAGGGTTTGTGGAAGCTTGGTGACGGCTAGGGTTTGTGGAAATTTGGCTCTGATACCATGTAGAAATTAGTTGATTATTTTATTGATTGTCTCATTGGCATTATATAGCCTTACAGTCATTCATACAATGATCTCAATCATTATGACAATAATCTCATAATGGAATATCCTGTGACATATTCTGGCATCCCAAATATGTCCTCAGGATATTCTCATGTGCTTATACTATACTTAAATATGACACCCAACATACCATATCAACAATGTCGCATACGATTAACATAGACTAAGAAGAGTTCACGTTCAGCTAGGAAGCACATACACTCTGAAAACCTGTAATGTGCGTGTCGTGACGGACACGTGCACACACTCCAAAATCAGTGCCATGTGCATGTCACCGCCTTCATGCTGTGTCGTGCCGTATTTGTGTCCGTGCAACCAAGATTCCTGATATCGAATATCAGTCTTATATCAGTTGGAGGTTTTTTATTCCGGAAACCAAAAACTGCGCAATATATACCAAATATATTGAACAATATGGACCCGTAGTGTATAAAACAATAATTCACTCCATATATGACATCCATAATAAAATTAAAGCATTAATATAAATCTAACAATTATCCTTCAATAATTTCAATAATATACAAGTTAAAACCATCCTTCAAACCAATAATTAAGCAAAATTGTCTTCAATAAATTTCACCAAACATAATATTTAAAAGCATATCTAAAAGAAAATCACAAAACATAAGTTAGTAATCTAATAAATATATCAGTTGTCATCTACGTTTATTCCTTTTCACTCTGAGAAGTCTTCTTCAAAAAAAATCTCCTCTTCCTTTATTCTCCATTTTTTTATCGGATTAGAGAGAGATACAGTCCGTTTTATGGCCTTAAAAAAAAAAAATCTTTTGGGGTTTTAAAATTTAAAATTGTATACCCACAAAGGAAAAATGGATAATTTTATATTAGGTTTGAACCAACAAACTTAAACACACAAAGTTAATCTTTATACCAGTCAAATCAGCTAGTATATCGGTCAAACCAGCTGGCATACAACTCAAATATCTGTCGATATACCAGTCAAACCGGCCGATATATTTCTCATGTTGTTGAGTGGACCAGGTTGGGCCCAATTTTGTCCAGGGTTTGACCGGGCCTAGGCTGGGCTAGTCCAGCAAGGTTAAAAAATCTGTGTCGGGCTCAAAGAGCAGAACCCAAATCCAGTACGGCCCACTACCCAGAAAAACTCGGGTCGAGCTACACTAGGTCGGATCCGGGCCGGCCCAGGATGGCCCAATATTTTTGATAAGAAAAAAAAACCATAAAAGTGATTAGGCTTTGGGAGTGAGCTTTGGGGATTTTTTTAACTCCCGCCATTAAATAGAAGGAATAATACGCTTCCTCGTGGAATCAAACACACCCAGCCAGGAAGCTTATGTCTCCACCTCTTTACCATTTGAGCTAGGAGGCTTTGGACTTTGAATCATTGACTATATAAAAAAACTAGTAAAAAAATGAATTATGAAAAATATGAAAAATTCAATATATATTATCTCGTTATATAGGTATTTATTGATACGACTTATGATTTGTATTTTTGTTTTCAACCTCGCTACAAGCTTGCTTTGTGGTACCACAAAGAAAGCTTGCATAGGGGTTAAAAGCAAAAAAACGCAAAGCATAAGGCGCATCAAAAAATATAAAATACATATCTAACAATAATATCATATATTGGAAAATGATACATGATAATTGCTTAAAACAATAAATATAGAAGAATTGCACAGTTAATTCTTCGAACTGATACATGATGATTACGAGTATCTAGGTGCTTAGTACTAATAGCTAATTAAAATAGACATTTTTCAAGAAAATGCAATATAATAGATATAATTGTCTAGATACCTACGTAATTTTCATGTGTCACAGTTAGGTTCTCATTTGATTTATTTCTCACAATGCATGCATTGAACAAGAGTTGCATGCCAGTGTCTTTTTCAGTATCACACTCATTATATACTCTGGTAAAGTCGACCAAATTCTAATCTCATCCAATTATGACTCATTCCTTCTTCGTAGCCTAGTGTCCGTTGAGGTTGCGTATATTAAGATCCTTGAATCCCCTGAGGTTGTGGCACGGATTGATGTCCTTGTACCACTCATTATAAACTCCGCCAAAGTGGAACCAGACTTTTGATCTCATCCAATTATGATTCATTCATTCTCCATAACCTAGCTCCAATGAGGATGCGACGCGGGTTGCGTGTAACGCCCCGATCCCGAAGGTCCCGACAACGTCCCATTTTGACGCGAATCACCGCACCCCGGCACTCCCGCGGGACGTATTATCGTTTGCTATCGAGGCGTGATGTCGTGCGAGCCTAGGATTGCGCTCGCACAAGGCAACATCGTTAATGTTGTGGCTATTATCGAACCGATCGAGTACGCAGCGGAGGAACAATATTGCAAACAATAATCCATCTGAGTAAACGGGGCAAAGCTCAAGGCACGAGGTTCTCTGAATACAATGGCATCGTTACATACATGATGTCTCTCTATACAAAAGCAGCTCAAAACATCTCGATACGGCTCAAGGCAACGACACCAGATTTCCGGGTCCTGGGGATGAGGCACGGCTATTGCTTCCTCGGACGATCCAGCACTTGCGAACAAGCAAACGGTTGGTGGGTCAGCACTTTGGAGAAAGTACTGGTGAGTATAAAATAATGAACATAAGCAACATTCACTAAAACTAATACTAAGTAATTATATTATAAAATATTACATTACTAGTGATCTTTCTAGTTTTACCTAGGTTCGTTACATACAGTACAGAAACGGAGTCATATTACTTCTTTTGGAAACTTCTTTGAAAACAGAATTCATGTTCGATAGCATTCAAGCAGGCATGGCAAGCAGTTCATGCACAATATGTAGGTTCATTTAATAACTCTGGCGCGCAGCGTGTCTCATGAGTCATATTAATTTCTTTAAAGACTCTAGCATGCATCTAGTGGACTATTTTTTTATCATCTCTCTCTTTCTCTTATCAACAATTAACATCTTATCGTGTGAACGAGATAGAAGCATATACGAAAAATAAGACTTCTTTATGAAAACATTTAATACTAGAGAACATGTTCGATAGCATAAATATCACTTATTCAGTGATTCTTACCCTTTCGCCGAACGGTTATCCCTGCAACAGACATACAAGTTAGCAACATATGCATATATAAACAAGGTTCTCTTTCCCTGTCCGTCTCTGTATCAAACAGTCAGGTATGCAAGAAGGCTAGCCTAGCATGCTCCCTAACTATATGATGGTCCACGGAAAAACCCATGAATAGCAGCTGGAACTACAAGCCCAGGCTAACTATTGACGGATCGGCTAATAGCTACTGAGACACATGGTTGCTATGCACTAAAATACGCTCAAAATAGCAGCCGAGATTCATGGTTTAGCACTACACTAAAAGCCACACCCCCCTAATCGCAAGGATTTCAAGCCCCAGGGTGTTCAATTAGTCTCTCCCAAGACGAACAGTTCCCAGTGCCCCAGGAACCGTTCGAGAGACCCGATACCTTGTGCACAAGTTGTCAGACCAATGCATGAATACAATTCTATCAGATAAAGACTATATGATACACATGTCCGTGAACAAGCAAACATGATATCAAACGATAGAGCCAGAGCTCTCAATTCTCTTTTTTCAATCAATTTGATAGGTTCAATCATTTCAATAGGTTCAATCTTCTTTCTTTCAATCAATCAATAGGTTCAATAGCATACAATACAAGTTATTAAAATAGTTCTATCTTTCAAGCATCGATGACAAGCAAAACATGGCACGATTCTACCATCTCCTTTAGCTAAGTATGCAGTTCTACTCTTGTTTAGCATACGATGGAAACATATGAACATTCTTTTACTCTTGATTATTAGCATGGCAGTGGTTCGTTCGATAGCAATATCCGTGTAACTAAGCATGCAATATTTCTTTCTTGACTTTGCATAGCAATGGTTCTATGTCTTTTAGACAAGCAATCAAGTTCTCTAGTTAAGCAAGCAGATTCTCTTCTATCATTCTCAATGCGAACATTATCTTATTAAGCAAACAAGCATTGCAAAAACTCAGATTCATTATTAAGGCGTGCAAGAATCGGAGAATGAAGTTCTGACCACTCACCTAGATTGGTCATCTTCTGGTTCAACAAGGAGCTCTTCAAGAAGGTTTCCTTTTTGAGTCAGCAAACCGATCTCTCTTGTACATAGTGTCAACGCGGAGCGGGACGCTACATACTTACCCACCAAGAAAAAGTTTCGTCCTCGAAACTTCAAGGAGAAACTTTCGATATCCAGAGCAGCGATAGTCCTCATCACTCACCATCCCCAATCGAAAACTCTAGCAAAACACAAGCACGAAGGCACAACTCTCAAGTAATAAATCAAATCCAGAAAAATTTTGCACGCATTTTTGAGAATATCTATGGACTTATTGTATGGAACGCTCAACTCAGCAACAATATCAATGGACAAGGAATCGTCATCTAGGAACAGCAGTGAAATGGACGTAAGGCCAGAGGATCGAGTTGCTCTGATACCATTTTGTCACGTCCCGATCTCGAAAGTCCCGAAAATGCCCCCGCCGGACGCGAATCACCGCGCCTCGACGCTCTTGCGGGAGGTATTATCGTTTTCTATCAAGGCGTGATGTCGTGCGAGCCTGGGATTGCACTCGCACAAGGCAACATCGTTAAAGTTGTGGCTATCATCGAACCGATCGAGTACGCAGCGGAGGGACAATATTGCAAACAATAATCCATCTGAGTAAACGGGACAACTCAAGGTACGAGGTTCTCTGAATACAATAGCATCGTTCCATACATTATGTCCATCTATACAAAAGCAGCTCAAAACATCTCGATACGGCTCAAGGCATCGACACCAGATTTTCGGGTCCTGGGGATGAGGCACGGCTATCGCTTCATCGGACGATCCAGCACCTGCGAACAAGCAAACTGTCGGTGGGTCAGCACTTTGGAGAATACTGGTGAGTATAAAATCAACGAACAGAAGCAACATTCACTAAAACCAATACTAAATAATTATATTATAAAATATTACATTACTAGTGATCTTTCTAGTTTTACCTAGGTTCGTTACATGCAGTACAGGAACGGAGTCATATTACTTATTTTGGAAACATCTTTGAAAACAGAGTTCATGTTCGATAGCATTCAAGCAGGCATGGCAAGCAGTTCATGCACGATATGCAGGTTCATTTAATAACTCGGGTGCGCATCGTGTCTCATGAGTCATATTCATTTCATTAAAGACTCTAGCATGCATCTAGTGGACTATCTTCTTATCATCTCTCTCTTTCTCTTATCAATAATTAACATCTTATCGTGTGAACGAGATAGAAGCATATACGAAAATCAAGACTTCTCTATAAAAGCATTTAATACTAGAGAACATGTTCGATAGCATGAATATCACTTATTCAGTGATTCTTACTCTTTCGTCGAACGGTTATCCCTGCAGCAGACATACAAATTAGCAACATATGCATATATAAACAAGGTTCTATTTTTCTGTCGTCTCTGCATCAAACAGTCAGGTATGCAAGAAGACTAGCCTAGCATGCTCCCTAACTATATGATGGTCCACGAAAAAACCCATAAATAGCAGTTGGAACTATAAGTCCAGGCTAACTATTGACGGATCGGCTAATAGCTGTTGAGACACATGGTTGCTATGCACTAAAATACGCTCAAAATAGCAGCAGAGATTCATGGTTAAGCACTACACTAAAAGCCACACCCCCTAATCGCGAGGATTTCAAGCCCCAGGGTGTTCGATTAGTCTCTCCCAGGACGAACAATTTCCAGTGCCCCAGAAACCGTTCGAAAGACCCGATACCTTGTGCACAAGTTGTCAGACCAATGCATGAATACAATTCTATCAGATAAAGACTATATGATGCACATGTCCGTGAACAAGCAAACATGATATCAAGCGATAAAGCCAGAGCTCTCAATTCTCTTCTTTCAATCAATTTGATAGGTTCAATCATTTTGATAGGTTCAATCTTCTTTCTTTCAATCAATTGATAGGTTCAATAGCATACAATACAAGTTATTCAAACAGTTCTATCTTTCAAGCATCGATGACAAGCAAAATGTGGCACGATTCTTCCATCTCCTTTAGCTAAACATGCAGTTCTACTCTTGTTTAGCATACGATGGAAACATATGAACATTCTTTTACTCTTGATTATTAGCATGGCAGCGGTTCGTTCGATAGCGGTGTCCGTGTAACTAAGCATGCAATATTTCTTTCTTGACTTTGCATAGCAATAGTTCTATCTCTTTTAGACAAGCAATCAAGTTCTCTAGTTAAGCAAGCAGGTTCTCATTCTATCATTCTCAATGCGAACATTATCTTATTAAGCAAACAAGCATTACAAAAACTCAGATTCATTATTAAGGCGTGCAAAAATCAGAGAATGAAGTTCTGCCCACTCACCTAGATCAGTCATCTTCTGGTTCAACAAGGAGCTCTTCAAGAAGGTTTCCTTTTTGAGTCAGCAAACCGATATCTCTTGTACATAGTGCCAACGCGGAGCGAGGCACTACATTGAGGTCCTTGTACCCCTGTGATTGCGGACACCCAAAAACAAACAAAAAGACGTAATAAACATCGAAAATGCTGTTTGGCTAGCTTAGTGCTAGCTCAATACACCCATATGGTGACGTGGCAATAGTGATGTGGCAAGGACAGAGGGAGAACAAGTTGCTATTCCAGCTGGACCTAATGTTGGTTATCTTTTAACTATATCTCAGCCGTTGGATCTATCCAACGGCTTATATGCAAAGGAAAAAATAGATGAGCAGGCCACGAAGCATCCTTCTCCGCTTCTTTGGCTTACCATTCAAATGTATAGAAACTGATGCTTACTAGAATCTCGTAACACAGCCAAACAAACATCCTCCTCCGCTTCTTCAATCTCAGCAGTGGTATACCACCCGTTACCCATTGAAGCAAATTCATCTATTTAGTTAGTTTTGGATTTTGATTTTTTATTTAGTTTAACATCCAAAATAAAATATGTTATCATTGAACCCAAAAAAAAAAATCTACCGTACGAATATTACGTCTGCCGTCGATCAGACTTCGAACGGCCATAACTATTTGTTTTCAAATCGTTTTTCGTCACACAATAGGTCGATTTGTATGTTTTCGACGAGAGTAACACAATTCGTGTAGAGAGGATTTTCATCCGAAGTAAGACATACATATTACAGGTGAAAATATAAAATATAAAACTTTAAAGTATCATAACTTTTGACTGGGAGATCGAAACAAGCTCCAGTTTGTGCCAAAATGACCGTATGGAAAAGTACTTCGAGATAAACCGTTTCACCGTTTGACGGACTTTCTAAATTTTTAGAATCGCAAAAAAATGATGTTTTGACCTCCAAATTTTACATTTGGTAATTTTCTATTTTTTTTTACAAAATATTTAATGTACCAATAACAAATTTACTATTTTAAATAACATAATACTTTAACAAATTTTAAGGATAGAAATTTGGGATATTTTGAAATTTTGATACATATCAACAACTGAGTTAATTTATTTTAATTTTTTGTTAATTTTGAAATTTTGATACAGTAAATTTACTGTTAATTTATTTTAATTTTATTTTGTTAAAATATATTTTCTTAAATAAAACATAAAATTAACAAAATAAATTGTCCCTCCCACCAATTAACAAAATAAATTAACAGAAAATAAATTTAGGACTGTCAAAATTTTGACAGTCCTACCAATTGGAAGGACTGTCAAAATTTTGACAGTCCTAAAAATTCAACATATATTTTTAGGACTGTCAAAATTTTGACAGTCCTAAAAATATATGTTGAATTTTTAGGACTGTCAAAATTTTGACAGTAGTTCCAATTGGTAGGACTGTCAAAATTTTGATAGTCCTAAAAATCAAAATATATGTCAAATTTTGACAGTTCTTCTATTTTTTCTTTTTCTTTTTTTGTTTCTTTTCTTTGTCATTGTGTTATTATTTATGTCTTCCGGCGGCGGAGTGGAGGACCTGGTGGTAGCGACGGAGGAAGGAGGGGAGGGAGGAGCGGCAGACGCCGAGGGTGCCGAGGTAGTCGAGCAACGAAAGGGGGTACGAGACGGAGGAACGGGAGAGGAATGAGGCGGGGGAGGAGGCAGAGGCGGCGACGACGACGGGAGGCGGCGGTGGAGGACGGGGGAGGAGGCGGAGGAGGAGGGCTCCGACAAGAAAGGGAGGAGGGAGGAGAACTCCGGTGGAGATGGAGGAGAACTCCGGTGGAGATTAGGGGGATTTGGGCTAGTATGAGTAAAAAATGGGCTAGTGTGAGTAAACTTTGTTCATTAATGGGCTAGCCCCAATCCTGGGCTAGCCCTGAGTAAACTTTGTATTGCCCTTATCAATTCCCTTAAATAGGAGTATTATTAAAGTCACGATAAAAGTTCCTCGAAATTGTCTTCTTCTTCTTCTTCTTCTTCTTCTTTTTCTTTTTTTTTAATTTATAAAGGCACTACACATTTTACTCGGGGCTACCAATTGAAAATTTACAAAAAAAATACAAATTTGCCATCCTAAAAGTTACTTGGGACTAGCCCACATTTTTATCATTGATAATTACAAGTTTGCCACTTCCAAACTCGGGACTGTTATAAACAGGACCGTCAAAATTTTGACAGTCCTACCACTTGGAAGGACTGTCAAAATTTTGACAGTCCTACAAATTCTTAGGGCTGTCATAATTTTGACAGTCCCACAAGCTATGTGGACTGTCAAAATTTTGACAGTCCTCATTTTAACCCACCGAAAATTTTATATAAAACTAGGACTGTCAGGATTTTGACAGTCCCACAAACAATGAGGACTGTCAAAATTTTGACAGTCCTCATTTTAATTGTCAGGATTTTTGTTTTTTGTTTTTTTCTATTTAGTTAGTTTTGGATTTTGATTTTTTTATTTAGTTTAACATCCAAAATAAAATATGTTATCATTGAACCCAAAAAAAAAAAAACTACCGTAAGAATATTACGTCTGTCGTCGATCAGACTTCGAACGGCCATAACTATTTATATTTCAAATCGTTTTTCGTCACACAATAGATCGATTTATATGTTTTCGACGAGAGTAACAGAATTCGTGTAGAGAGAATTTTCATCCGAAGTAAGACGTACATATTACAGGCAAAAATATAAAATATAAAACTTTAAAGTATCATAACTTTTGACTGGGAGATCGAAACAAGGTCCAGTTTGTGCCAAAATGACCGTATGGAAAAGTACTTCGGGATAAACCGTTTCACCTTTTGACGGACTTCCCAAATATTTAAAATTGCAAAAAAAATGATGTTTCGACCTCCAAATTTTACTTTTGGTAATTTTTTTTTTTACAAAATATTTAATATACCAATAATAAATTTACTATTTTAAATAACAGAATACTTTAACAAATTTTAAGGATAGAAATTTGGGATATTTTGAAATTTTGATACATATCGACAACTGAGTTAATTTTTTTTAATTTTTTGTTAATTTTGAAATTTCGATACAATAAATTTACTGTTAATTTATTTTAATTTTATTTCGTTAAAATATATTTTCTTAAATAAAACATAACATTAACAAAATAAATTGGCCCCCCCCCCCCCCCCCCCACTAATTAACAAAATAAATTAACAGAAAATAAATTTTTGGACTGTCAAAATTTTGACAGTCCTACCAATTGGTAGGACTGTCAAAAGTTTGATAGTCCTAAAAATTTGGAAGGACTGTCAAAATTTTGACTGTCCTAAAAATAAATGTTGAATTTTTAGGACTGTCAAAATTTTGACAGTCCTTCCAATTGGTAGGACTGTCAAAATTTTGACAGTCCTAAAAATCAACATATATGTCAAATTTTGACAGTTCTTCTATTTATTCTTTTTCTTTTTTGGTTTCCTGTGTGCTGTTATTTTTCTTTGTCATTGTGTTATTATTCATGTCTTCCGGCGGCGGAGTGGAGGACCTGGTGGTAGCGACGGAGGAAGGAGGGGAGGGAGGAGCGCCGGACGGGTGCCGAGGTAGTCGAGCATCGAAAGGGGGTACGAGACGGAGGAACGGGAGAGGAAGGAGGCGGCGGGAGGCGGGGGAGGAGGCAGAGGCGGCGGCGGCGACGGCGACGGGAGGCGGCGATGGGAGGCGGCGGTGGAGGACGGGGGAGGAGGCGGAGGAGGAGGGCTCCGACAAGAAAGGGAGGAGGGAGGAGAACTCCGGTGAAGATTAGGGGGGTTTGGGCTAGTATGAGTAAACAAATGGGCTATTGTGAGTAAACTTTGTTCATTAATGAGCTAGCCCCAATCCTGGGCTAGCCCTGAGTAAACTTTGTAGTGCCCTTATAATTTTTTATTTTTTTTTGGTTATTTGCGCTAATTATTTCTAAACTTTTTGACTATACGAGATGTCTCTACTTTTAAACTAATTACATTGATCATCTCTCCCTTTAAAAAAAAATTAAAAATATCGCACTTTATATAAAACTAGGACTGTCAGGATTTTGACAGTCCCACAAACAATGAGGACTGTCAAAATTTTGACAGTCCTCATTTTAATTGTCAGGATTTTTGTTTTTTGTTTTTTTCTATTTAGTTAGTTTTGGATTTTGATTTTTTTATTTAGTTTAACATCCAAAATAAAATATGTTATCATTGAACCCCAAAAAAAAAAAAAATCTACCGTACGAATATTACGTCTGCCGTCGATCAGACTTCGAACGGCCATAACTACACAATAGATCGATTTGTATGTTTTCGACGAGAGTAACAGAATTCGTGTAGAGAGAATTTTCATCCAAAGTAAGACGTACATATTACAGGCAAAAATATAAAATATAAAACTTTAAAGTATCATAACTTTTGACTGGGAGATCGAAACAAGGTCCAGTTTGTGCCAAAATGACCGTATGGAAAAGTACTTCGGGATAAACCGTTTCACCGTTTGACGGACTTCCCAAATATTTAAAATTGCAAAAAAAATGATGTTTCGACCTCCAAATTTTACTTTTGGTAAAAATTTTTTTTTACAAAATATTTAATATACCAATAATAATTTTACTATTTTAAATAACAGAATACTTTAACAAATTTTAAGGATAGAAATTTGGGATATTTTGAAATTTTGATACATATCGACAACTGAGTTAATTTTTTTAAATTTTTTGTTAATTTTAAAATTTCGATACAATAAATTTACTGTTAATTTATTTTAATTTTATTTCGTTAAAATATATTTTCTTAAATAAAACATATCATTAACAAAATAAATTGGCCCTCCCACTAATTAACAAAATAAATTAACAGAAAATAAATTTTTGGACTGTCAAAATTTTGACAGTCCTACCAATTGGAAGGACTGTCAAAATTTTGACAGTCATAAAAATTCAACATATATTTTTAGGACAGTCAAAATTTTGACAGTCCTTCCAATTGGTAGGACTGTCAAAAGTTTGATAGTCCTAAAAATATATGTTGAATTTTTAGGACTGTTAAAATTTTGACAGTCCTTCCAATTGGTAGGACTGTCAAAATTTTGACAGCCCTAAAAATCAACATATATGTCAAATTTTGACAGTTCTTCTATTTATTCTTTTTCTTTTTTGGTTTCCTGTGTGCTGTTATTTTTCTTTGTCATTGTGTTATTATTCATGTCTTCCGGCGGCGGAGTGGAGGACCTGGTGGTAGCGACGGAGGAAGGAGGGGAGGGAGGAGCGCCGGACGGGTGCCGAGGTAGTCGAGCACCGAAAGGGGGTACGAGATGGAGGAACGGGAGAGGAAGGAGGCGGCGGGAGGCGGGGGAGGAGGCAGAGGCGGCGGCGGCGACGGCGACGGGAGGCGGCGATGGGAGTCGGCGGTGGAGGACGGGGGAGGAGGCGGAGGAGGAGGGCTCCGACAAGAAAGCGAGGAGGGAGGAGAACTCCGGTGAAGATTAGGGGGGTTTGGGCTAGTATGAGTAAACAAATGGGCTAGTGTGAGTAAACTTTGTTCATTAATGAGCTAGCCCCAATCCTGGGCTAGCCCTGAGTAAACTTTGTAGTGCCCTTATAATTTTTTATTTTTTTTTGGTTATTTGCGCTAATTATTTCTAAACTTTTTGACTATATGAGATGTCTCTACTTTTAAACTAATTACATTGATCATCTCTCCCTTTAAAAAAAAAATTAAAAATATGGATTGTTAGTGTTATAACTTTTTATTTTTATCTTAAAATAGGGGTACCCCGAATAATAAACATAAAACATAGAGGTGGTCAGTGTAATTAGTTTAAAAATAGGGGTACCCCGGATAATAAGTCCAAAACTTAGATGTAGTTGTGTAAATAATCCTTTTTTTTAAGTTTGTTGCTCAAAATAAATTGTTAAGGAATTGTCCACTAGATAATAGGCTGTCAAAAACTTAGATAGTCCTAACAATATACTGAAAATTTTGACAGTCCTATCAATACACCGGACAGTCCAACATAAATCTTGGATCCGGTCATTTTCTACAGTCTTGTATGTTGTCGTAACTGTGGAATTTTTCGACAGTCATGTATCCATTATTTTATCGAATTTATCTATTTTGTTGACTTTATTAAGTTTACCTATAAATGAATTTTAGTTTACCTTCTTTCTCTTTACCACATATATTCCTTGATTATTTAAATAATTTAAATAGGTATTATAAACTGTTTTGACGTGAAATGTTAGATAGCGACTAAATTGTTTTGATGTGAATTTTTTTTACATGATGAAACGTTTTAATTGTAATATTCCAACTTTTAATCTTCAATGAAAATTTCAAGCACATTTGTAATGCAATAGTTTTTTATGCATGCGCACAATAATTTTTTTTGTGTGCATCAAATACTAAAAAAAAAATCAACTATTAGATATTTTATACAAAATAAAAAACATTTTCTTAGCATAGATTGAATTTTTTTTTCTTTTTTAATTAGTTGTGGGAGTAGACTGATAGTTTATTTTTTGTAAAAAAGAAAAAAAAAATTTGGTAAAAGCTCCCGAAAACAAAGATGGAGTAAACAGAATAAAAACATAAATGTGGTTAATAACATGCTTTATTCTATAAGGTTAAAAATTAACTTTTTTTTCTTTTACAAAACTCTTGTCCACCTCTCACACTTGATTATAGATCTTTGTATGTACACATTTGAACATGTTGATTAACTAGGCAAATTAGGGTTAGGATTTATGAGGAGGGTCTTCACCAGCAGAAGCACAACTGTCAGAAGCTCGACCTGCCCCCAACAAACAATACACAACCAACATATTAAATGATCCATAATAAAATAAAGCCATATGAGTGTTAATACAATCCTCACTTTCATGGAGTCAGAAACAGCAAAAACGTCAAACTAAACTAGGAAGACCGATGATTTCAGAAAAAAGTGCTATCCTAAACAAAACCACCTCCTCAACGGAACCTCCTTCCCAAATTATGCGAAACACCAGATTTAAGTATTGAAATGCCAAATCAAAGTTGAACGTTATCTCGATTCTCAATCGACTAAACTCTTCCGCCCTTGCTCAGGCTAACCATCCTTCCCGAAGTATCCATCTGTGACCCTCTAGCTGCTGAACCAGTCTGGTAAAGAGTTCTGCCAGAACTACCATAGGCATCTTGGTACCTGGTGCTGGAATAACCACCAGTGTACCCTCCTCCCCCTCTCCCTTGGCCACCCCGATCCCTTGAGAACCCTGGCCCCGAACCCCCAGACCTGCCACCACCACTGCCATACCTGCCTCCACCCTGCCTTCCTTGAGATGACGCAACAAAATTCTCCTGCCACTTACCAGCTGCTGCAGAACCTGTGTAATCCTGGCCCTCCCCCCTCCTCCTTGGTGGCAGCCCATCGAGTCCTCCACCGGTCTTGGCCTCGAGCGCCCTCTCGTTGCTTTCGGCAAGAATGTTAAGCTTGTCAGCCATCTGGAACAGGAGTCCGTGGAGCCTGTTTTGCTCCATATTGTTGAATACAATGCACCGTGTCGGTTGGTCCCAGCTTGCGTGCAGCTCCTCGGTGATCATCATCTTGCTCACAATGCTGTGGGCTTGGGCCTCAGAGAGGTTAAACATGGATGTGAGCTGATCCACACTGAGGGATTCATAGCAAGAGGAATAAGTGAAGAGATAGGTCCGTAGTGCTTCTTCCTTGATCTTAGACTCCAGCATTGTCAGCACCATGTCCCGGTTTCGGAGGAGCTTCCAGGTGTCTAGAGATTTGAGAATTGCAGAGGCCTTCTCGTAGTCGCCTTTGGTAAGGGCACGCGTAGCAGCCATGACATGGTCACGGACATTCTCTGGAGGACCCACAAATGTCTGTCTCTGGCTTATCTCAAGAAGACGGCGGAAAGTCTTGCTGACGACCTTGCGCTTGGAGTCATGGGAGCTAGAGGCCATGTTGGGAACCTCAAGAAGCATGGCACAGATAAGGTGAGTAGCTTCAAGGAGCTCAAGATTTATGTGCATGTGGTATGGCATTTGTCTTCTCCTTTCTAGCTTTTCCTGATGATATATACAATAGATCAGAGTTATGATCAACAATTTATATATAACTGACATACACAAGCAAATCCTCAAGAAAAACACACCAAACCTGGAGCAACACATATTCATTATGAACAGGAAATCCAAATCCATGCCACCAGTGATATAGAGAATACAGTATGCAATCAGAATTATTAAATTGGATGGAGAACTGGACAAATAATAATAATAAGAGAATTAAAACTACAATCACAGGCATGCTACTATCTCCTCTAAATATATTCTCCCTGAAATACCCAATCAAGTTGAGGAAAGAACACTGATTTCTTCCTACAAATGAAGCTTTTCAAAGTTCTCCCCCCTTTGATGGACCCTAAACTCAACTTAGACGATACTGACACCAAGCTTATACTGCCTAAACTCAACTTAGAAGATACTGCCACCAAACTCAAATTAAAGAAATACTGCCACCAAGCTTGGTGACAATTACCTGGGGTCAATTCTAAATGTCTACTATACTTACTTTCTCCGTTATTTCTTGACCATTCATCAGAAACTTGCCATCTCCCAATGTACCCTTCTGTCTAGCCTTTCCAGTGCACCCACTTTGAATCCTAACCAATACTTGGGACAGAAATGTGAACTCTGCAATCCATAATCCACTTATTCTGCGTTAACACGGGATAAGTTGACAAATTACAAGAATATCAACCAAGCAAATCCTTATGTAGATCACTAGCATACACAATAGTCACTTACACAGCGTTGCACAACTAGATCATCCCAACTCACAATTCAACAGCTATTTATTTATCTCAGTGGGATCGCTATCTTTGCAAGTAATCTTACTTGCATTTATCTAGAGGAGGCCATTTTTTAGTTCATTGTAACAATTGGCATCAATACTTGAGCTTTGCCAGCTTTAGCCATGTGTAGTAGAAGAACAGTGTTCTGACGACTTAAATTTGTGAAGACATAGTAATGCATCATAAACTAGAAACCACAGCCACACCAAAAATCCATGTTGTGTGTGCACTGTGCGGGTTATGCCGGACACAATTTATCTAGAGGAGGCCATTTTTTAGTTCATTGTAACAATTGGCATCAATACTTGAGCTTTGCCAGCTTTAGCCATGTGCAGTAGAAGAACAGTGTTCTGACGACTTAAATTTGAGAAGACATAGTAATGCATCATAAACTAGAAACCACAGCCACACCAAAAATCCATGTTGTGTGTGCACTGTGCGGGTTATACCGGACACAACACAGACGATCCAAAAATCACTATGGCAAGCCAAAATAGGAGTCAAGTTCGTGTCAGTGTCCGAATCAAATTGCATTCGTGCAACATAACCAATAAACCTTAGCTTTTCTACAACCACCAGTTACCCACAGAGTTTACCTATGTAAGACACCATCTTATGTTTCCAATCTGCAGCTGCAAAAAACTATGAATAGGTCTTAGAATAACTAACAAAAGGTAAGACCTCTTAAAAAAGAAAGAAAATACTTGCCATAATCAGTCTCCAACTCCAAGTTGAATTTCCGAAATCTGAATATGGCAAATTGATAAAATAGACAACAAGAGATGATGGCACGTTATCTTACGGTTTTATCTTAGTGTCACGTCAACAATATGTCAATAACAAATCCTTTATCCAAATTTTCTGGTTGCCTATCCTGAGTTCCATTGGCGTCTCACTTGTGCCTACACCCCAAAAATATTCAAGATACAAACAACTTTTACTTCTATCGCAACAACTGTCATTTCTCAATTTCTCAAACATTCTTTTTCTTTCAAGTTGGAGCATTTCTAAACTCAATCAATCAGAGCAAAAAATCTGTATTATGTTCAAACTCAACTGGAACTAGTGATTAACATTAGCTCCAGATATATACACACAAAGCAAGATGACAAGGATAAACCCAAAAAAAAAATCATGAAAAGAACAGCTTAGATGGCATTTGGTCTCTCGACACAATGGCTATATTATCTTGGGAACTAATATCAGACGGCACAAGTAGTTAAGCACCATTTGAATCATGTCTTGAAGAACCCGAGTAAAATTAAATTACAACCCTACTCAATATTCTGGCATAAAAATTAAACTTACAAGTAACAAGCTTTGCCATTTTAGAAAATTCCATGATGTCCTTTTTAGCCTGATCATATTCCTCACCCCCTCCCCCTAATTATAGAGCTTTCAAACAGGGAAACTGTTCGGCTGAACACCTTACAGACCACTTCGTAAGTACAGAATCCTTCACTTATTGTGTTCGCTCCCATCGTCCTACAATACTCGGGAAATAATAGTAATCATTCACCGGTCGATAATTAAGATTACAGGACCTATCAGAGAGCACTAGTTCCTTTTCCTATCAATTACACGGAAGAACAAACAGATAATCTGCAAACTGAAACTCTCTAACCCGAACTTGTGTAGTAGCTATAGTGCTTTATCTTCGAGTCGAGAGTGCCCAATGAGTACAAAGCAAGACTTAACCACCTTATCGTGACCAGCAGCTTCTCGTGTCAAAGTCTCAGTCCGAACTAGTTTGACGACAGCACAAGATCCTAGGAAATTAGGAATCATTCTGGTATTCCCGTGTCTGTGTATGACATGCACAACGCTGGACAATGACCCAGAGCATGTCATACAAACTTCATATCCTTCATCCATGATCAGTTAAAATATGTTTAAAAATGACAATAGAAGGGTCAATTGGACCTGGACTCATGGGTTTAGTGGTGTTTCTTATGGTTCTATAAACTTGTATTCCTACCAGCATGGAAAGAGTCAAATTATTCTTTAGCAACATTCCAAAGAAAAATTGATAGTAGTAAAAAGATCGAGTGTATAGACAAGAACAAATCAGTAGCACCAACATAGATTGTGTAGAAATTAGTTGATTATTTTATTGATTGTCTCATTGGCATTATATAGCCTTACAGTCATTAATACAATGATCTCAATCATTATGACAATAATCTCATAATGGAATATCCTGTGACATATTCTGGCATCCTAAATATGTCCTCAGGATATTCCCATGTGCTTATACTATACTTAAATATGACACCCAACATACCATATCAACACTCCCCCTCAAGATGGGTGAAAGATATTCACTAAGACCATCTTGTCACATCCTCTAATCATGCTCACTGAGGCGAGTCCCTTTGTTAGTCCATCTGCTACTTGATCCCTGGTTGGAACATGGCCAAGCTCCAGTAATCCCCTATCCAACTTCTCTTTGATGAAGAATCTATCAATCTCGATGTGTTTGGTCCTGTCATGCTGTACTGGATTGTTGGCGATACTAATAGCTGACTGATTGTCACACCACAGCTTCATCTTGGCTCCTTGATCCAGCTTCAGCTCCACCAGCATATTCTTCAACCATAGCAGCTCTGCAACTCCCAAGGCCATAGCTCTGTACTCTGCTTCAGCTGTCGATCTGGCCACCACAGACTGCTTCTTACTCCTCCAGGAGACCAAGTTACCTCCTACAAATATGCAATATCCCGAGGTAGACCTCCTGTCATTAGCACAACTAGCCCAGTCAGAATCACAGTAGCCCTCGATGCTCACGTGATTGTTCTTCCTGAATATTAGTCCCTTCCCGGGAGCACCTTTCAAGTACCTCAGAATCTGGTACACTGCATCCATATGACCCTTCCGTGGGTCATGCATATAGCGGCTCACCACACTTACTGCAAAGCAGATATCAGGACGTGTGTGGCTCAAATAGATCAACTTGCCAACCAGTCTCTGGTATCTGTCCCGATCAACTGGTTCTCCAGCCTCAGCATCAATCTTGAACCTCTGATATATTGGTGTCGCTGCAGGTTTGCACCCCAACATTCCAGTTTCTGTGAGAAGGTCCAGTGCATACTTCCTTTGAGAGAGAACAATCCCCTCTGCTTCTCGAGCAATCTCAATCCCAAGGAAGTACCGAAGAAGACCGAGATCCTTCACCTCGAATTCTTTGCCAAGCTTTCCTTTGAGTTGGGCGATCTCCTGCTTATCATCTCCTGTGATAATCATATCGTCCACATACACCGCAAGCATGGTGATGTGGCCTCAACTCCGACGGAAGAACACAGTATGATCAGCATTGATCTGCTGATATCCCATCCCTATCATCGCCCTTCTGAATCTGTCAAACCACGCTCGAGGATACTGCTTTAGTCCATAGAGGGACTTGTTCAACCTGCAGACCTTGCCTACTGTCTGATTGGTGCAAAATCCTGGTGGTATCTCCATGTACACCTCCTCCACTAGATCTCCGTGAAGAAACGCATTCTTCACATCCAGTTGGTGTAGCTTCCATCCACCATTCGCTGCCAGAGAAATCAGAGTCCTAACAGTGCTCATCTTTGTAACTGTTGCAAAGGTCTCGTCATAGTCGATGCCGTACGTCTGACTGTATCCTTTGGCTACTAGTCGAGCTTTGTAGCGCTCAACCTGTCCGTCTGGGTTCTGCTTCACGGTAAAGACCCACTTGCATCCAACTGCTCTCTTCCCCTCTGGCAGTCTCACAAGCTCCCAAGTGTAGTTCTTCTCCAGAGCTCCCAACTCCTCGTGCATTGCCGCTTTCCACTTTGGATCGTTCTTGGCAACCTGCCAATTGTTAGGTACAGTAATACTATCCAAAGATGCTATAAATGCTCCATGAGAAGAAGAGATATGGTCATAAGAAACAAACTGAGCAATATCCCAACCATATCTGTTTGGAGGATTTCCTGCATTGCTGCGAGTGGTCCTCCGTACAGATAGTGGTGTGGGAGGAGTAGAAGTAGGAGGAATGATATCTTGTGAAGGAGGGGGTATCACCTGAAGGGGGGTTGGTGTCGGTGCCTCAGGAGTTGGGACGAACGCAGGCAAGGGACTTGGCACTGGCACTGGCACTGTCGGTACTGGTCCTGCAGTTTGCTTCTCTCTCCTGTTGTAGGTAAGTAACTCTCCCTGAGCCGTAGGCCTAACACCTTCACCTTCTTGTCCCTTCTCCGTGCCTCCATGCCAAACTTCTAAATCGGTTACCACCAAGTTCTCCATCTCCCCCTCTCGCCTAATACTGGCAGTATTAGGCATGTTGTGTGAAGTTCCGTCCTGGCGGTAGTATGGCTCATGCTCCCGAAAGTGGACATCCATACTGACAAACTTCTTCTTCTCTACTGGACTCCAGCACACATACCCCTTCTGGGTCGCCGAGTAGCCTACGAAGATGCATTTGACCGCTCTAGGGTCAAGTTTCCCAACTGATGGCCTGTTGTCCTTCACAAAACACACACACCCAAACACCTTTAGTGGGAGTATCCCACTATTATTGCCTTGCAATACCTCACATGGAGACTTCCATCCGAGGACCTTCGAGGGCATCCTGTTGATGAGTTGAGCTGCTGTCAACACTGCATGCCCCCACAAACTCTGTGGGACATTCATGTCGATCATCATACTTCTTGCGACCTCCAGAAGGTGTCTGTTTTTCCTTTCTGCTACTCCATTTTGTGCTGGTGTGTATGCACAGGTGGTCTGATGCTGTATTCCGTGTGCTGATAAGTATTCTGCAAGCGTCCTGTTGGTATACTCCGTTCCATTGTCAGACCTCAGTACCTTCACAACTGCTTTGTACTGAGTCTGGACATGCTTATGAAAATCCCGAAAACAAGCAGGTACATCACTCTTATTTTTCATCAAATATAACCAGGTAACACGAGAGGCACACTCAATGAAAGAAACAAAGTACTTATAACCATTCATAGTGTTAGTAGCACATGGACCCCAGACATCAGAATGTACTACCTCAAAAGCAAAAGTGCTCCTATGACCCGTGCCGACATATGAGCTCCTAGTAAGTTTTCCTAGCTCGCACGCATCACATACTAATTTCTCTTTATTTGTTTTTGCATAAATCTCTGGATACAACTTACTTAGAGTATCAAAGGAAGAATGTCCCATCCTCCGATGATGGAGTATCAAGGTATCCTCAGTCCTCTGCTGCAGTCCTTCCATGCCAGCCTTCTCTGCCATAGATACCAATACCGAGTCCAGTCCTTCTCGATCTAGGTACCACAGTCCCTCATGCCAAGTGCCAGGTCCTCCACAGTAAAGGTGCCATCAGCTTCTCCGTTCCCTTCTGATATCAGGAGGTTCGCCCGATAACCTCCTCGGCCGCCTCGTCTACCCCCTCGACCACGACCACGTCCTCCATTATATCCTCGTCCGCCGAACGGTCCTCGTCCACCACCTGAATCTCCCTCCCTAGGTGGTTTGGTACAAGCATACCGATGATGACCCATCTCCCCACAGTTGTAGCACTGCCGGTTATGCTGCCAGGGCTCTCCCTTAGATCCTGTGTTACCTGAGCTGGTGATCGCTAGTACTGACTTTGCTTCGGGGGGACCACCTGTCCCGGCTTGCAGCCTGATGTGTGTCTCCTCCTGGATCATGGCTAAGATAGCCTCCTCAAGGCTAGGGATCTTTGGTTGGGCTAGAAGTAGGGCCGTCCTCTGTGCGAAAGCTACAGTCAGCCCTTTGAGGAACTTCATCGTCCTCTCCTGCAGACACACCTGTCTCTCCTTACTCTTAGGGTCCCCGCAGCTCGCCCGATCTGAGGAGTGATCATAATCCGACCACAGACGCTCCAACTCCGTGGCATACTCCTGCACAGTCTTCTCTCCCTGTACGGTGTCATCAATCTCTCCCTTTATCTGGAAGACCCGTAAGTTGTTCCCCACACCATTATAGGTCCTTCTCAACTTCTCCCACACATCTTTCACCATCTCAATACCGTCTACTGTGGCGGCAATAGACTGGACTAAGGAGTTGAGAAGCCAGATGTAGATCACCATATGAGTGGACTTCCACTCATCGCGTCCTGTCGAGCCCTCGTCCGGCTCTGTCGTCTCGCCCGTTAGGAACTCCTCCATGTTTTTTCCTGCGAGGGTTCTTCTCACCCGCTGTGACCAACTCAGATAGGTGGCTGGTCCATCTAATTTCAGATCGATAGAGGGAAGCTTCAACTCCGGCGACGTTCGTGTCGTGTTCTCACCAGCCGACATCGTCAACGACTTCATCAACGTCGCCACCTCTGCAGAATCTAGATTCTTGATGATCTCCTCCATCGATGCGTCGTCTATCCAATCACGTCACGTCCGCTCCACGACTCACGCTCGTCCTCGTCGTCCGCTCCTAGATCCGAACATGTCCCCCCTTTTTTCAGATCTAGGCATCCCTATTATGCGCTGTCTCGTGCTGGTGCGGAGGAGGCGGCAGCACGCATGTCACAGCCGCCGTCGCAGCAGCAGCAGCAGTCGCAGCAGCCGCAGCAGCAGCAGCAGTCGCAGCAGCCGCAGCAGCAGTAGTAGCCGCAGCAGTAGCGGGACAGGGCAGCAACAGCGAAGGGCGGCCTGCGAAGGGCGGAGAAGAGGAGAGAAGGGAAAAAAAGGGGGGGGCGTGGAAGAGTTCGGTGACGGCTAGGGTTTGTGGAAGCTTGGTGACGGCTAGGGTTTGTGGAAATTTGGCTCTGATACCATGTAGAAATTAGTTGATTATTTTATTGATTGTCTCATTGGCATTATATAGCCTTACAATCATTAATACAATGATCTCAATCATTATGACAATAATCTCATAATGGAATATCCTGTGACATATTCTGGCATTCCAAATATGTCCTCAGGATATTCCCATGTGCTTATACTATACTTAAATATGACACCCAACATACCATATCAACAGATTGACTTTAAAGGCCATTTACAACTCATTCAGGGAAATAGAACTCAACATGGTAGAAGGAGCCATAATATCTTGAAAGAGAATTTTGATACGCTGTCAATGACGAATAGAAATAGGAGTATCACTGAAGTATGACATCTCAATAAAATGTAGAAGTACCTGTTCAGGAGTTTTCTCGTGATAACGATTTTGTTGTACACCTTGTGCAAGCAATTCCCTTACTCTTCCTCCCATATAAAGCTCAGACAGGCATCCATGTGCTTCAGTGATAAGACCGGTTCTAAAGGCACACAAACCAAGCTGTGCCATAGCCCTATTAAATAGAATCTGTGATGATATGTCCATCTGCTGAATTCCATCCTGTAGATGACTCATCAGCAAAAGATCGCGAGCAATGGGGAACTCATCAGAGATGGCATGGTGGTATATGTCACAAAGCATAGCCCTAGCCTTGGTTCTCTCATCCCCATACTTATAAATAAGAGAAACCAGTGTGTCCATCAATGTCCTACTGCTTTCAGGGAAGGTGGGCCTCCTAGGCACAATCTCAGGAATAGCCACAAATGCTGGTGGGCCCTTATTCTCCTCGACTGCTTGATGTTCGTCGCCGCCCTCCCCATCAACATCCTCTCCATCATCTTCCACCGCCTCTGACCTCTGTTCAGCCAGCTTCCTCATTGCATCGTAAACCTCTTGTGGCTTATAATATACAAGTTCAACTCGTCTCAAAGCCACCTTTGCAGCTGCCTTAAAATCTCCTACTCTTTCCAGATAATCCTGAACATTCTGAGCAATAACAAGGAACAAGGGCTCATCCCTTAACCTTTCAACATACTCTCTAGTATGTGGATCAATGCACTGTAAGCTTTTAAAAAACTCAGAATCCAAGCGATCGAGAAAGGAAACCAAGTTGCCCCAAACTCGAATCGTTCCTTTATGATCTGCACCTTTCTGTGTCTCATTCTCCTCAGGCTCAACAGTGTCATCAACCACAATGTTAGGATACTGTTGAAGAATGTCGAGAACAAAAAGCATATTACCAACACATTTTCTCCACATATTGATCGGCATGTGCCCAAGAAGGCTCGGATTCACATCAAATTGTGCAGAGATAACACAGAAGAGGACTTCGAGTTTCTGGGCAGGTGTCTTGGCAACACGGGTTAAGAATGTAAGTTGTTCCACCTGCTCCACCCTCCCTGTACCCTTCTTACCCCTCGCAGCAACAATCTCTTTAAGCTTCTTATCCACAATGTCCCAAGTAATTTCACTAGGGTCTTTCATGAATTGCTTGTCCATAAGTTTATCTTTCTTGCTCATCATCATCTCCCATGGCCCACCTTTGGCCTGGTTGTCATCCTCTCCATCTTCGTCTTCATCCTCATCCGACATTCCCATCTTAGAAGGGTCCTCCTCTACCTCCGAACCTGACTGTTGATATGGTATGTTGAGTGTCATATTTAAGTATAGTATAAGCACATGGGAATATCCTGAGGACATATTTGGGATGCCAGAATATGTCACAGGATATTCCATTATGAGATTATTGTCATAATGATTGAGATCATTGTATTAATGACTGTAAGGCTATATAATGCCAATGAGACAATCAATAAAATAATCAACTAATTTCAACATGGTATCAGAGCCACGTTTCCACAAACCCTAGCCGTCACCAAGCTTCCACAAACCCACAGGAGGATTTTCTAGATCTCCTCCACCGAACTCTTCCACGCCCCCCCTTCTTCCCTTCTTTTCTCTTCTCCGCCCTTCGCAGGCCGCCCTTCGCTGTTACTGCCCCGTCCCGCTACTGCTGCGGCTACTACTGCTGCTGCGACTGCTGCTGCTGCTGCGACGGCGGCTGTGACATGCGTGCTGCCGCCTCCTCCGCACCAGCACGAGACAGCGCCTAATAGGGATGCCTAGATCTGAAAAAAGGGGGGGAGATGTTCGGATCTAGGAGCGGACGACGAGGACGAGCGTGAGTCGTGGAGCGGACGTGACGTGATTGGATAGACGACGCATCGATGGAGGAGATCATCAAGAAGCTAGATTCTGCAGAGGTGGCGACGTTGATGAAGTTGTTGACGATGTCGGCTGGTGAGAACACGACACGAACGTCGCCGGAGTTGAAGCTTCCCTCCATCGATCTGAAATTAGATGGACCAGCCACCTATCTGAGTTGGTCACGGCGGGTGAGAAGAACCCTCGCAGGAAAAAACATGGAGGGGTTCCTGACGGGCGAGACGACAGAGCCGGACGAGGGCTCGACAGGACGCGATGAGTGAAAGTCCACTCATATGGTGATCTACATCTGGCTTCTCAACTCCTTAGTCCAGTCTATTGCCGCCACACTAGACGGTATTGAGATGGTAAAAGATGTGTGGGAGAAGTTGAGAAGGACCTATGATGGTGTGGGGAACAACTTACGGGTCTTCCAGATAAAGAGGGAGACTGATGACACCGTACAGGGAGAGAAGACGGTGCAGGAGTATGCCACGGAGTTGGAGTGTCTGTGGTTGAATTATGATCACTCCTCAGATCGGGCGAGCTGCGGGGACCCTAAGTGTAAGGAGAGACATGTGTGTCTGCAGGAGAGGACGATGAAGTTCCTCAAAGGGCTGACTGCAGCTTTCGCACAGAGGACGGCCCTACTTCTAGCCCAACCAAAGATCCCTAGCCTTGAGGAGGCTATCTCAGCCATGATCCAGGAGGAGACACGCATCAGGCTGCAAGCCGGGACAGGTGGTCCCCCCGAAGCAAAGTCAGCACTAGCGATCACCAGCTCAGGTAACACATGATCTAAGGGAGAGCTCTGGCAGCATAACCGGCAGTGCTACAACTTTGGGAAGATGGGTCATCATCGGTATGCTTGTACCAAACCACCTAGGGAGGGAGATTCATGTGATGGACGAGGACCGTTCGGCGGACGAGGATATAATGGAGGACGTGGTCGTGGTCGAGGGGGTAGACGAGGCGGCCGAGGAGGTTATCGGGCGAACCTCCTGATATCAGAAGGGAACGGAGAAGCTGATGGCACCTTTACTGACCAGGCACTGGGAGACATGAGGAGTAAAACAGAGGAGGCGTCCACCTCATTCTTTGTTAGGGGCAACGCTGCCATGTATGCCCATCCATCAGAAGGTACTGACGAATCACTTGCCCTTGCGTCTATCTCTTCCCTTAAATCATCAGACTGGATTATCGACTCGGGAGCATCTCGGCATGTGACGGGGAATGCTAGTGAGTTTTCTTCCTACACTCACCTAGCATCAGCAGACAGCATTCAGACAGCTGATGGCACTTTCCAGCCAGTGGTCGGTAAGGGTACTGTTAATTGTACAGGTTTAGTAAGATTATCCAATGTTTTACATGCTCCATCCTTTCCAGTCAGTCTCTTGTCCATTAGTTCTATAATCCTCCAACTTAAATGCATTGTTTCTTTTGATATTCCTAAGGTGACCTTCCAGGAGAAAGGGACAGGACGAAGACTTGGGACTGCCACTTGGCATGAGGGACTGTGGTACCTAGATCGAGAAGGACTGGACTCAGCATTAGTATCTGTCACGCCCCGATTTCGGGGAATCGTAGGGGCGTCCCCCGGCGTGACCGCCGTACGGGCCTGGGGTTGCGCCCGCACAAGGCTTAAGTGTTTTGCATAACAAGCACATATTCAGAGTACGCAGATAAATTGAAACACAGATTTGAATTGGAAAAGTTCTCTTTATTGATAATGAACATCTATTACAAACTCCTGAACGAGTCAGCTAATTTGCCGCACGGGCTTACAAAAGTATCGACTCAAAATGAGATAGCAGTCCTGTACATTACATCCTTTTATAAATTCAAAAGACATAGACCTCCAGGCTGGAGGACGGCTTTGCCACGGAGCTGCATTTGTGTATGAAGAGTTGCAAGCTCCTGGTTCTTCGAGTACTTCAAAAGGCGGCGCGGTGAAGATCCGCCAACAGCTGGACTGGATCGGGAAGACGACTTCGCTCCTCGCTCGGTTCGCCTTGGTGCGGAGAACCTGTTTCAACGAGGGTCAGCATATCGAAACATGCTGGTGAAGGCGAGCTAGCCTGACTTTACCAATCAACACGTTGTTTTAATGAAGCATGCATAGTTGTGGGTTTCTATCTTGCCTTAGTTCATTTACAAGTAAGCAACATATAGAATTTACTGAAATGAACGTGCCACCGTTCGGTGGATTTTTACCTGTCCGTCTGAATCACCTGCACAATACTTACCTTGCCTTCCCTGCCACGGAGACACAAGTTAGTTTGCAACAGGTTTAAATATACACGATGATCACTGGCATGATTGCCATAGTGGACGTAGCCGAGGACAAGGATAGCATGCTACGAGAGAACACGATGCGCTGCAAGCTATTCTGTCCCGAACACGACGACTACACACGAGTTCCGCCCGGATCGGATCGGTGCCAGTGCCCCAGCGACCGTCCGCAGAACCAATACCTTGTGCACAAGTTGTCCATGATCGAACACGATGAACACGTTAACAATTCATGCATTTGAGGCAACACGAGTACAAGAACACGAGTATATGAACACGAGTACACGACAAGCAGTGTTGCATAATTTATAGAACATTCCCAAACGAACAAGCATGCATATAAGTAATCGTTCCCAAGTTGAATGACAAGCAGTAATAACCAAGTCTATTCTCTTTTATCTTGGTTTCTTTAGTTATTACTTGGTATCGTTTGATCGGGGCAAAGAAGAGTTCAAGCTTTTAGGGTGTGAAGCTTGGAAGCAGGGCTAGCTAATCGGGTTGGTAGCCACTCACTTAGTTTTCGGAAGGGAGAAGGAAAGAGGCGCTTCACGACTCCGCTCGCAAGCCGCCTACTGCTCGTTCACCTGCACACGAACAGCTCGATCAATAGTCCTTCCTCTCTTTCCAAATCTCGGAATTGAAGTGCGGTTCAATGAACGAAAACAATGAAAACCATCGAAACCGTTCAAAGAAAACAAGCAAATTCCAAAACCAACTCAAAGCACGAAAGCAACAAGCGACATCGAAAACCGAGGCAATAAAAGATAGCAGCGGAGAGGTCCCTCCTGACTCTGCCGCTAAGCCGATCCTTGGGGCGCGGTCCACTGAATATGGGAATCGATTCCGAAGAAACAAATCCATAACGAGGACGAGTTCTTAATTCAATCTATCCCGATCGAACGATACCGACTTGTGTTTCTCAGCCGCGCTCTCCGCACCGGGAGAACGGGGTGCTACAGTATCTATGGCAGAGAAGGCTGGCATGGAAGGACTGCAGCAGAGGACTGAGGATACCTTGATACTCCATCATCGGAGGATGGGACATTCTTCCTTTGATACTCTAAGTAAGTTGTATCCAGAGATTTATGCAAAAACAAATAAAGAGAAATTAGTATGTGATGCGTGCGAGTTAGGAAAACTTACTAGGAGCTCATATGTTGGCACGGGTCATAGGAGCACTTTTGCTTTTGAGGTAGTACATTCTGATGTCTGGGGTCCATGTGCTACTAACACTATGAATGGTTATAAGTACTTTGTTTCTTTCATTGAGTGTGCCTCTCGTGTTACCTGGTTATATTTGATGAAAAATAAGAATGATGTACCTGCTTGTTTTCGGGATTTTCATAAGCATGTCCAGACTCAGTACAAAGCAGTTGTGAAGGTACTGAGGTCTGACAATGGAACGGAGTATACCAACATGACGCTTGCAGAATACTTGTCAGCACACGGAATACAGCATCAGACCACCTGTGCATACACACCAGCACAAAATGGAGTTGCAGAAAGGAAAAATAGACACCTTCTGGAGGTCGCAAGAAGTATGATGATCGACATGAATGTCCCACAAAGTCTGTGGGGACATGCAATGTTGACAGCAGCTCAACTCATCAACATGATGCCCTCGAAGGTCCTCGGATGGAAGTCCCCATGTGAGGTATTGCAAGGCAATAATAGTGGAATACTCCCACTGAAGGTGTTTGGGTGTGTGTGTTTTGTGAAGGACAACAGGCCATCAGTTGGGAAACTTGACCCTAGAGGTGTCAAATGCATCTTCGTAGGCTACTCGGCGACCCAGAAGGGGTATGTGTGCTGGAGTCCAGTAGAGAAGAAGAAGTTTGTCAGTATGGATGTCCACTTTCGGGAGCATGAGCCATCCTACCGCCAGGACGGAACTTCACACAACACGCCTAATACTGCCAGTATTAGGCGAGAGGGGGAGATGGAGAACTTGGTGGTAACCGATTTAGAAGTTTGGCATGGAGGCACGGAGAAGGGACAAGAAGGTGAAGGTGTTAGTCCTACGGCTCAGGGAGAGTTACTTACCTACAGCAGGAGAGAGAAGCAAACTGCAGGACCAGTACCGACAGTGCCAGTGCCAAGTCCCTTGCCTGCGTTCATCCCAACTCCTGAGGCACCGACACCAACCCCTCTTCAGGTGATACCCCCTCCTTCACAAGATATCATTCCTCCTACTTCTACTCCTCCCACACCACTATCTGTACGGAGGACCACTCGCAGCAATGCAGAAAATCCTCCAAACAGATATGGTTGGGATATTGCTCAGTTTGTTTCTTATGACCATATCCCTTCTTCTCATGGAGCATTTATAGCATCTTTGGATAGTATTACTGTACCTAACAATTGGCAGGTTGCCAAGAACGATCCAAAGTGGAAAGCGGCAATGCACGAGGAGTTGGGAGCTCTGGAGAAGAACCACACTTGGGAGCTTGTGAGACTACCAGAGGGGAAGAGAGCAGTTGGATGCAAGTGGGTCTTTACCAAGAAGCAGAACCCAGATGGACAGGTTGAGCGCTACAAAGCTCGACTAGTAGCCAAAGGATACAGTCAGACGTACGGCATCGACTATGACGAGACCTTTGCACCAGTTGCAAAGATGAGCACTGTCAGGACTCTGATTTCTCTGGCAGCGAATGGTGGATGGAAGCTACACCAACTGGATGTGAAGAATGCGTTTCTTCACGGAGATCTAGTGGAGGAGGTGTACATGGAGATACCACCAGGATTTGGCACCAATCAGACAGTAGGCAAGGTCTGCAGGTTGAAGAAGTCCCTCTATGGACTGGAGCAGTCTCCTCGAGCGTGGTTTGACAGATTCAGAAGGGCGATGATAGGGATGGGATATCAGCAAATCAATGCTGATCATACTGTGTTCTTCCGTCGGAGTGGAGGCCACATCACCATGCTTGTGGTGTATGTGGACGATATGATTATCACAGGAGATGATGAGCAGGAGATCGCCCAACTCAAAGGAAAGCTTGGCAAGGAATTCGAGGTGAAGGATCTCGGCCTTCTTCGGTACTTCCTTGGGATTGAGATTGCTCGAGAAGCAGAGGGGATTGTTCTCTCTCAAAGGAAGTATGCACTGGATCTTCTCACAGAAACTGGGATGTTGGGGTGCAAACCTGCAGCGACACCAATAGATCAGAGGTTCAAGATTGATGCTGAGGCTGGAGAACCAGTTGATCGGGAGAGATACCAGAGACTGGTTGGCAAGTTGATCTATTTGAGCCACACACGCCCTGATATCTGCTTTGCAGTAAGTGTGGTGAGCCGCTACATGCATGACCCACGGAAGGGTCATATGGATGCAGTGTACCAGATTCTGAGATACTTGAAAGGTGCTCCCGGGAAGGGACTAATATTCAGGAAGAACAATCACGTGAGCATCGAGGGCTACTGTGATTCTGACTGGGCTAGTTGTGCTGATGACAGGAGGTCTACCTCGGGATATTGTATATTTGTAGGAGGTAACTTGGTCTCCTGGAGGAGTAAGAAGCAGTCTGTGGTGGTCAGATCGACAGCTGAAGCATAGTACAGAGCTATGGCCTTGGGAGTTGCAGAGCTGCTATGGTTGAAGAATATGCTGGTGGAGCTGAAGCTGGATCAAGGAGCCAAAATGAAGCTGTGGTGTGACAATCAGTCAGCTATTAGTATCGCCAACAATCCAGTACAGCATGACATGACCAAACACATCGAGATTGATAGATTCTTCATCAAAGAGAAGTTGGATAGTGGATTACTGGAGCTTGGCCATGTTCCAACCAGGGATCAAGTAGCAGATGGACTAACCAAGGGACTCACCTCAGTGAGCATGATTAGAGGATGTGACAAGATGGGCTTAGTGAATATCTTTCACCCATCTTGAGGGGGAGTGTTGATATGGTATGTTGGGTGTCATATTTAAGTATAGTATAAGCACATGGGAATATCCTGAGGACATATTTGGGATGCCAGAATATGTCACAGGATATTC